>CM018051.1:7612886-7860386 GCA_008638375.1 Nyssa sinensis | reverse complement strand
CCTTCTGATAAATCATGTGACTTGGGAAAGTCTTGGACTTTATATGCAATTTATTCTGTAAAACTTGTGGTTTTTTTTTTTCTTCTGTTTTATAAGGTTCCGGGGATGGATGAGGTCAAGAAGACTGAGAATCATATAACCTCAGCTGCAGCTTTTGTGGAAGGGGGAATTCAAGAAGCCTGTGACGATGCTTGCAGCATATGCCTCGAGGCCTTCTGTGAGAGTGATCCTTCCACGGTAAAATACTTTTTATTTTTCCCTGTTATATTTGTAAAGTAACTTCATATAAAAATCAATTAAATCTCTTCCTGCAGGTGACTAGTTGCAAGCATGAGTTCCATCTGCAGTGCATTCTTGAATGGTATGATCCCACACATTTTCATTAGTTATTTTATTTATTTATTTGTTTCTATATTTTGCATTCCCTAGGCTAAACTGATGTAGATGTTGGGTTTTCAGAAATTATGTTGTCCTGTGCACAGTTTCTCCAAGGAAATAGGAAAAAATTATATATTTTTTGGATAGGAAATTCTTTATCATGCATCAATGTTGTTGTGGTTTATTTTTTCCTGTTTCTAAAGGCTATCCATGTAATAGATTATATATGGACATGATATATACAAAACAATCCACGATTATTTTTGGTAAAATGAATGCATTTGATGGCTTAGCTGGTAAATTTTGTTGGAGGTACTGCAGGCCTAAGTGCAAGTCATTGTCAAAGCTTGGAAATGCTCACCTACTTGCTCAAGAGATGTAAATAATATAGAAGAATAACGAGACCATACAACATTCTAATACCATAATCCATAGAATGGAGAAAATCTAGCTTGCCCAAGTACTGTACAGCTATGCTACTGTACATGTACAAGCATATACGGCGATTCCGTGAGTTTAAGCATATATTCTTTTAATTTTTCTAATTCTTACAAGTAGGTAAAAGAATGTGTTATATCTGATCCAGGCCCATTTTTTACATCTTTGTCACTCTTCCTTCAGCTTTATATCATTGTCACTGTCCGTCAACATGATCATCTTCACCTTTTATATTTAATCTCTTTGACAATTTCTTCCTCATCATAGATCTTGATTTTTCATTGTGTTTCCTTTCTTTTTTGTTGGCAAGAGTTACAACACTACTAATAATTATATGCAATAATCATCTGGAAATATAATATATGTAAATGAATTACAATTATAGGAAAGAGGGATTGCTTCATTTCCCTCCTCTTGGCCATGTTTTTTTCCAAAATTTAGGCTATGTTAGGTTGCTTGAAAATGAGCCCCATCAACCGATTCCTGTAGTTGTTAATGGATTGATTATGATTATGATTATGATGTCTGGATTCGCTTGGAATGCGACGTTGGAAATTATCATAATTATGCTAGGGTTCAAATCTAGCATTTGGTTGTGCTACCAAATTTGGAATCGAATAAAATGTTTTTTTTTTTTGGTCCAATGGCATAGCCCACACAACAGGTTGTATCCATCTCGCTGTCCATAAACCACCCTACCCCACTCCAACCCCATCGTCTGTCCCTGTATCAGGACTTAATCCTTGCACCTTCCTTAAGGGCGGAGCAAGAGATACCACCTAAGCTAGGCAGCTGTTGGAGGATAAAATGCTTTAAGTTTCCTTTTTAAATTATTATTTTAAGAAGGCCATATGAGATGGCATATCAGGTGGGTCCATATAAATTGCGGAAAAGACCATGTTATGAATTTCTTTAATACAAAAAAATAGATTGGTGAACATCACTAGCTGTTTCCAAAATATTTTAATTTTTTTAAACATTTGCAAAAAAAATCCATTTTTCCCTCCTGGCTAAAAAGGTAGCCTCTCAACTGAAACCCCTGATAGGTTTTCCTTTCTTTTTCTTTTTACTTCTCTTTCTTTGTACTTGCCCTGCAAGCCAATATAATATATCTTCTTTTGATTGGTTAATATCTCTGGTGAGTCACTGTAGTTGTGTGTTAATGCCAGTGATATATGAAATTTCATCCTTATAAAAAAAATGCAGTCTAGGCCCACTTTTTGCTCTAAATAGTGATTACACCTTTTTATTCACAATATGTTACATTTTTGTCCCAAAAATCTTCAGGGGTGAGTGAGTAATTCATCCAAATTAATCAGTCTTTCACAATTGAATATCATCAAATGAGAACCCATTTTGTAGATGCACTAGATGCTTCTCTTGAAATTTCTTAAGAGTTTTATTATATGAAAATTTCTTCAAGTTTCCCAGCAATCACTTCATTGAGCATTGACAGGATATCTGATTCCGATCTATCATTTATGTGCATGGGATGCTAATTTTTAATCTTGAGACTTTGAAGTGTAAATTAGAAAACTACAAAAGGAAAGTTGAAATTGAAATCTTTTTTGATAGATAGATAGATAAGGTTGAATTGAAATCTAACTCTATTTTTTTCCTGGTAGGTGCCAGAGAAGTACTCATTGTCCAATGTGTTGGCAAGCCATTAGCCTGAAGGATCCCACCAGGTTCATTATGCCTTTCTTCTTACTTTAGTTCTTTACTTCTATTTTTTTTAAAATGTTTTTATGATTTTCTTTTTTGGCTCTTGGTTACTTTGATGGATCATGGAATTGCCTATTTTTATGTTGTGGCAGTCAAGAATTGCTTGAAGCCGTGGAACGGGAGAGGAGCTTTAGATTCAATCAATCTAGAAGTTCCACGATATTTCATCATCCAACCCTTGGGGATTTTGAATTACAGGTCTGTCATCCACAGTACTGAGTGGAATTATCTGTTTTGTCTTTTTTTAATAAACATTTTACCAGCTGAGCCAGGGCGAGCCTTGGCGCAACAGTAAGTGCTCCATTGTGACCTGGATGTCACGGGTTCGAATCGTGAAAATAGCCTCTCCGCTGGCTGGGATAAGGTTGCGTACGTCTAACCCTCCCCAGGCCCCACAGTGGCTGGAGCCTTGTGCACCGTGCCCTTTATTTTACCAGCTGAGCTCCTCAGATTATACTTTTTTAAATTTTTTTTTCCATTGTAATGCAGTTACCAGTGGGTGCAAATGATGCTGGGCTTGAAGAGCGTATTATCCAGCACTTGGCTGCTGCTGCTGCAATGGGAAGGGCCCACCACATTGCTCGGAGGGACAGACCGAGGAGTCGGTCTTCTGCTCATGGTCGTCCACAGTTCTTGGTGTTTTCAACTCATCCTAATGCAACTCCTGTGGGTCATACTTCTGCTTCTCTGGCTCCAGCAGGAGGGGAATCTGAACCACCTGCAATCACTGTAGCTAATCCATCTATTCTGCTTACAGCTGGTGGGGATGAACCACTGCAGCATATGTCACAGTTCCCTGCTGTTCAAACTGATCAAATCTCTGCCTCATCATCGGGATCTTTCATCATACCAACAAATCGACAAGGACTATCTGTTAACAACCAGTACTATTTTTTTTCTTCTAATTTATTGTATTATTAATACTTTTTTATTTTGGTCAATCAGTCTTTATATGCACTTTTTTCTGCTCAAATTGTTATCTGACTTTATATTATCTTGTAGAAGCTCCGCTAGTCAATCTTCCCTGCCAAATCAAGATAGAGCAGGGCCCTCAGATTTCCAGTCATTTCCAGAATCTCTGAGATCTCGATTTAACTCTATGTCGATGAGGTATAAATTATGTATAAACAAAACTTTCTCCTGTTACTGTTTATGTATGTAAAAAATTTGACGAGTTCTTTTACTTGTCTAAATATATTAATTTTTATTGTATGTAAGATACAAAGAGTCGATTTCAAAGAGTACAAGAGGGTGGAAGGAGAGGCTGTTCTCTCGAAGCACTTCGATGGCAGATCTTGGTTCTGGAGTTAGGAGAGAGGTGAATTCTGGCATTGCTAGTGTGTCTCGCATGATGGAGCACCTTGAAACCAGAGATAGTAGAGCTGGCCATGCGTCTGTGTCACATAATTTAGCTGATTCTTCAGTTGCAGAGCAGAGCAACCAAAATAATGCTGAGACTCATCATGGAACCTCACTGAATGACAACAATGCTGCAACCTTTGCTGCAAGTTCAGTTTCAAATTAAGTTGTTGGACATTATTTAAGCTGTTGCACCTGTCCTCAGCATTTCATCTTTAAAGGTGAATCTTCTTTTTGGCTTATAAACTCATATCAATAATTTTTTAACCATATAATGACATCCTTTTTTTTCTTCATTGTTAGATTGATTTTGATATAGATCTTTGTTTGATGTTTTTATAAAGAATTTTGTTTTCTATTTTCTGTTTATTCTAAATTATTTAGTTTTGATAATTGATGTTGTAATACTGGTTACATTACATGTTACATCTGATATATATTAGCAGCTAGTTTTACCTTTTTTTATCATCTAGTTCCATATCTTCGTATTGTGGTTGATTACTTAGATAATGCTAAGATATACCTTTTTTTAATGCATATGCATGAACCCACACATACACATATATCATACATAAAACATGGTTAGGGGCTGAAAATTAAGCTACATGGCTATTAGGTATATGCCTATATATGCCTCAGAAGGTTAGGGGTTGCTCAAGGCACAATAAGTGAGCTTTTTTGCTCCTAACATTTGGAGCCTAGGCAGAACTAGAGAAAAATAGTGGAGCTTATTATATTATATTTTGAGCTAATTTCAAATAGTAATAAAAGTGAAGGTAGCAGACCCTGGGTCTTGGTTCAAGTGATGACTGGTTGGGGTGCGGTGGGAAATGGTCTTTTTTTTGGGGGGGTGGGGGTAGAAGGTATTAATCGTTCCTGGCAGAAAAGAAAAAAGAAAAGAAAAAGAAAAGAGAAGGATATTGAGAAATAAATAGGCAAGGGGGTCATTATAACCTTGATTCTTGTCAGATGAAAAAGTGGACTTGTCTAAAGCTTGACAGAAGGAAAGAGAATGTAGGTATTTGGGGTTTCCAAATACTTTAAGTTAGTGATTTATACAATTTCAATGAAGCTTGCAACTTGTTTCTTGGAAGTCCACCCCCCCCCCCCCCCAAAAAAAAACCCTCACATACAACTCCAGGAATCATATGGGAAAAATATTTTTCCATTGAATCTCTAATTCCACAACACTAGTAGACATCTTTTTCAACAAATAAACTCTTCTACTTAAAGCATCAGCCACTTTGCTCTACAAAGGAGACAAAAATGCATAGTCTTATAAGTATGTCACCCATTTTGCATGTCTTCAATTTAACTTCCTTTGAGAATTGAGAAACCCACAAAACTTCATGGTCTGAATGTAAGATGAACTGTCTTTAGATCAAATAATGACGCCAAAACTTCAAGGCTTGAACAATAGTATAGAACTCAATGTCATAAGTGGAGGGATTTGTTGAGCTCCATTGAGTTTCTCGTTAAAGTGTGCAACCGGATGGCTTTCTTGGTCTAAAAGACTGCCAATTCCAACCCTTGATGTATCACAATCAACCTAAAAATATTTTCAAAATTTGGTAGTGCTACCATGGTAGTAAATATTGGTCGTTAAGTTACTTAACGAGTTTTGAACTCTTCGATTTTGTATATCGGTTTGTAGAAAAATTCATAGGTGTAACTGCCGATATTGTTATGGACTGATACGTAATGGTATCTACCAATACATAACAATAATGGTACATATTTTTTTTAATCTCTTCCGAGGGTTAGAAAACTCATTTTGGTCATAGATTTACTGATTTGAAGTTACCAAACACAAGATTTAGAACTATGAATATGGTCAAATTGTTCGGTAAGTCCTTGAAATTGTATCTGATTGTTTAAACTTCAAGGCGGAACAATGGTATAGAACTCAATGTCATAAGTGGAGTGATTTGTTGAGCTCCATTGAGTTTCTCGTTAAAGTATGCAACTGGATGGCTTTCTTGGCTTAAAACATTGCCAATTCCAACCTTTGATTTATCACAATTAACCTAAAAAATATTGTCAAAATTTGGTAGTGCTACCATGGTATTAAATATCAGTTGTTAAGTTACTTAACGAGTTTTGAACTCTTTGATTTTCAATATCGGTGTAGAAAATTCATAGGTGTAATTGCCGATATCGTTACGGACCGATACGTAATGGTATTAGCCAATACATAACAGTAATGGTGCATTTTTTTTTAATCTCTTCCAAGGGTTAGAAAACTCATTTTGGTCGTAGATTTATTGATTTAAAATTACTGAACACAGGATTTGGAACTATGAATATGGTCAAAGTATTCGGTAAGTCTTGAAATTGTATCTGATTGTTTAATACGTAAAATCAATAATAAAAATCTTAGCTTATTACATAGTCAGAGAAAGATTGCTCTTTCTTTTTAGTTTAATTTAAAACCAATATTCCAATGTAACTTATCAATATATATATATATATATGTATATATATAAAGTCCAATGCAATAAGTAACTTTTTTTTTTTCTTTTCATAAAAGCTATAAAATTGACTAGAAACAGTTAAAATTTTTAAAATGTAATAAACTGGAGTAAAAACATACATATCAATAACGTTTAAGGGGTTCCTAATTTATGTTAAGTATTGACCGACATTCCTGATACCGTTACACCGCAATTGTGACTGTTATGTATTCTGATACTGTGATTTAAAACCATGAACGCTATTGTTGGAGCTTGTTTCATCAACTTCTTTATCTCTTGGAAACTCTTTTTGGCTTGTTACACCAATTAAACTTTCCTTGAGAAATTATGTAATGAGAGTCATTATGGTGATGAAATTCTTAATAAATCTCATATCAAAGGTAGCCAAACCATGGAAACTTCTAATCTTTTTCAAAATTCTTGGAGTAGGCCACTCCCATCTTGTAATAGCTTGAATCTTAACCAAATCAACCTTAATGCCTTTAGTCGCGATAACAAATCCCAATAACTCTAATTTGTCCACCACAAATGATGCAGGAGCATCCTAGAGACATTTACTTTTATGTTGATCGAGTCTTTTAACTGTTTTATGTTATTTTGTAGATGGTAGTTATGCTCCTAGGTTTTTTTTTTCTTTCAAATTTGTTATGTGACAGCCATGTGCGTTTTTTTTCCTTCCAAATATCTTGGAGGGCTAGGATTGAAGGGTTGATAATGTAATGAAGGGTCAGGATGCTAGGGTTGTAACCCTAGTATACATACTCTTTTATGAGACTTTGTATTCAGTTTTTTTATAGAATTATTCTAGAAATCATATCCCAGAATAGAAACTCAACTATCCTTGTTCCCACTTTGATCTTATTTGCCTTCCATCGCTATTTCTGTTATTTAATTGTTGTGTTTTATCAGTCTGAGCCTCCTGCTGCATCATTATACCCCTCTGCTGCGTCACCAAACCTGCACCTTTTCAAGTTTGCATAAAGCCAATTTGCCTCGGAAGAAGTTAAAAAAAACCCTTAAATTTTCAGCGTGGTCTTGCAATTAATGCTATAAATCAAGATATTATCAAAGTAAGCTACCACGACCTTTCCACTTTATGGTTTTAGCATTTGATTCATGAATCTCATAAAAGTACTAGGAACATTTGATTGATCAAATGGCATAATCAGTCATGCTTAAGGCCTGCCCTTTTTCCACTGATCTTTTTCTTGGATTCTTATTTGATGGTACCCACTATTCAAGTCAATGTTCGTAAAGACTTTAGAACCTGATAGCATACCTACATCTGTACTTAATGGTTATTTTGTTTATAGCTATGTTGTCCACACACATTCTATAAGTTCCGTCCTTTGGTGTAAGCAATGCAGCCACAACCCAAGGACTGAAACTGTTCTCAGATAAAACCTTTCTTAAGAAGTTCCAAAACTTCTGTTTTTTTTTTTTTTTTTAATCGGTGAACATAAGGAAATTTAATTGAAAGTGCTTGAGGGGGGCGAACCCTTTTACAAAGGACACTATACAACTACGGCCTCAAAATCCCCAAAAAATATACAAATGATGTTGAATCTCCCTCGTTGGAGTTTTTTCAACCTGTTGAGTAGTTCTTCAGACATAACATTTTCAAATTCCTTCAAAATTTGCTGCACATTTTTAGGCACAGTTTATGGTTGCACTTCATTCTTTCTAATAAGAAAGTATACAACTCCACTTTCCTTACTTTCTTCTATAAAGATTATTTAAATTCTAAAGTGACAATGATCACCCTTTTCCTTTCTTTGTTACCTCATCTTCCTTCATGGGTTTCAAGATAAACCTTTTCTTTTATCTTTGACAGTACTTAAGAATTTTTGCTGCATCATGGATTGTAGTTGTGCCTTTTCTTGTAAGACTTTCCAATGGAAAAATTAACAAGGCATGGTGAAGAGATAATTATCTTGTTTCCTTTGTTGAACCAAACAATACAATATTGCTGTGGGTGTCTCTTGGTTTTGAATTTTAAGTTGTCTACCATTTCCCGAGCAATTAAATTTTCACTACTCCCACTATCAGCAATCAAGTTGCAAAATTTTCTCCCTGAAGTGCAACGTGTTCAAAAAGTCAATCATCTTTGTTATTTATAACTAGCACATCACTAACCACATCACCTTCAAGTCCTTCTTTGTCAACACCATTAACTTCATGCACTTCCTTTAGCTGGTTTTCATTTTTTTTTTTGATATTTGTGAAGTTTTCCTCAAATCCATCCTCTTGATCTTCAACAAGATTGACATGAACATCAAGCCCTTTTTTTGGGATATTTGTTAGATCGATGCCCAAGTTTCAAACATGTGTGACACTCAAATACTCCTTGCCTTGTTGTGGTACTCTGTTTGAATACCTTTCCTACTAGTAGTGTTTGTTTGGTGGTTACTGGTTAGGACGAGTGGTAGCTGTTGTTTTCCCACCACTAGTGGCATTAGTTACTTTACTTCTTGATGCACTACTGCAAGCATTTTCAGCCTTTTTTGAGGAACTACAAATGAGTTGAGCTTCAACTTTCTGCAATTGATAAGCATCACTTATCAAATATTGGTTGACCTTTGGGTTTCAGTTTCAGCAAGATTACTCCTCAATGACAACCTATAAAACCCTTGAATCTATTTTTTTGCAATCTTTTCTCGCTACCATAGATTTTGTATCCTTTGATACAATGTTGGCTCATTGTCCCAAGGCAGAAATTGAGCTTTCAGCTTCTCCAACATTTTTGCCTCATCTTTTACCCTTTGATTTTCTCCATTTTTCTGTATCATCTGGTAGTGTTTCCAGTAACTAGAAGCTGGACCTCTCAGTTTCATTCCTATAAGCTTCACTTTCCTCTCTTCTGGTACTTCTTTCCAATCAAAATATATTTCAATGCTGTTTACCAAATCAAAATATTCATTCGGTTCCATTTCACCATCAAATTCTGAAATTTGTACCTGTATACCATTCTCTTTGGAATTTTGTAGAGTATGCACAATGTAATCTTTCCACATTTGAGGTCTTTCACTGTGTTGGGTAGCTCTTCCCAAATCTGACCTTCCTCCATAACTAGAACTATCACTTTCTTCTTCAGAAAATTGATTTAGTTCATTTTCGACCTCTCTAACCAGATCAGATCTATTGTCACTTCCGTTGTCCTGAATAATTTGAATAACCAGCTGAGTATGGTGCTGGATTTGCTCTCTTAACTCAAACATTTCAACAATAGTATAGTTTCAACTCATATGGCCACAATTTCCCCTTCCACCTCTTGCACCCATATTTTTTCACAACTCAAGTGCCCAACAAAGAAGGAAACAAGAAGCCACGAGGAACAAACTTGCTCTGATACCAATTTGATGCAAACAGGGGCAGCATTCAGAGCAAAATGCAGAGACAATGCAGCTGACAAACCCCAAAAAGCAAGATGACGTTATATTCTAGCACATAGTTACCACAATTCACTTCCCTCCTAACAAATTGCGATCCTGGATTGCACGATTTAAAACGTAGATCATTTGCGATTTGGAATGCAATATTTAGCTTTCCTAATCTAAAATATTAAAAACCTTAAAAAATCATATAACAAGCAAGAAAATATATACATACATCATTGAAATTTTATTTTATAATAGCTTGGATTCACTGGAATTTTTTCAATATATAGATCAATATTATTACAAATATAATCAAAGAGCACTTTCCAAATAAATGTATTTCATTCCAACAAAGTAATCTGAAGAAGCCTACCTCTAATGTATCAAATTCTATTACAAGCAATATTCTACATTTCCATTTCCGCTTCCATCCCCTTTCCCATTCTGCGTACCATAATGATCCACGTTTCAAGTAATATTGTTCTAGCATGTAGTTTTTTTTTTTTTTTATTAGTAAAGGTATGCATATATTAAGGTGTTCGAGGGGGGTGAGCCCATGATTACAAAAAAAAATAGGCACAAAAATTAGAGCTGATGTCCCCCCCCCCCCCCCCCCAAAAAAAAAAAAAAAAAAAAAAAACTTTAAATCTATCTAAATACAATGGGTTAGCTTCTTTCACCCAAAGAAGTACAAACAAAAAAAAAATTGTTTTTAGAGCTCTATGATGACAATTCAGTTCCATTAAAAGTCTCTGTGTTCATCTCTCTCCACAAACTCCAAGCGAGACACAGAGGGGCCAATTTCCAAGCAATCCTCACATCCTTTCTCATGCAGCTCCAACTCAAAAGCAACTCCCGAAAAGTGGAGGACGGTGACACCCAACTAGACCCAAAAATAGAGAAAATCAAGCTCCAAGCATCTCTAACCACCCTACAATAGATTAAAAGATGATCCATTGTTTCCTCTTCACAACAATAATAGGGTGCAAACAAGAAGTTACTCAATAGATCGAAGCAAGATCCCGAATCCGGTAGCTTTCCAGAGATGGACTGCATGTAGAGGGATTGGAAGGCGTCGTGGGGTCAAATCCTCAAAACCCTAGCCTGCAATGCTTGGAAACCCTAGCTGGGTTGAGCAGCAGCTCTAATATGAAATTTCTTCTCTAAAAACTCTCCTCCCAGCACAGCAATCTCCCCTTTTACCCAAACAGGTTTACTTTGATGGTGAACAATACATGGGAGCGAAAGACAATTGAAGCAATAGCAGCCTGGAAAAGCATCAAATTAGAGTGGAGGTTGGTTTTGAGAGATGCAATGCAAATCACACAAGTGAGGAGAAATAACAGTTCACCTACTGCCGGTATTGGGGTGATACTGTGATAGTAGGTTGTGGCGAGGCTTAGCTTCAAGTTGTCCAAGGATAATGGAGTTTTTTTTGTTTGTGTTTTTTTAACTTTTGCGTTGCAAAGATATGATTAGCTCAATTTTTTTTTTTCTCTCAATGGGTGTAGGAAAAGGAATATAACTGAATGATAGATTTTTCTTTACTTATCAAAAAAAAATATAACTGAATGATAGACTGAACATCATCTCAACAATCAATCTGGTTGGTCATTTCCATTTTACTAATCATCTTCTGATCCAAAAAGAAAAGTAATCATCATTTTGGATTTTATTGAAATCGCAAGACATCAGTTCTAGTGTGTGCTTGGCTTGCATCTGAGCCGGCAGGCTTGCATGCCTGGGCCTGCACACACGGGGAAAAACTTAAAATTGCTAAGAAGATGAACTCGTTTCTCTCTGTTGCATAACTGAATTAATTTATTCTTCGCTAGTTGGCTGTTCATTTAGAGGGGCACATCCGGTTGGATAATCTTTCCAGGAAACCCTGCTGTTGTTGTTATGCAGACCTTCAAAAATTGTGGGGCACCACAATGTGGGGTGAATTTTTTTTAAAGAACCCTTGATGGTTCATAAGAATTCTCATTGGAGCTTTGCCCTTGAGTCAACAAATTGGTTTGTGGCTTTGATATTTTTGAATCTCTTTCTTGTGATATAAGGTTTAAGGTTTGATTAATTAATTACACATTTATTTTTACTGCCTATTCAATATGTTACCTGAGACTAGTTTTCATTTTCAGGTTCTTAACTCTTTTATCTCCAGGTATGACATGCTGAGGACAAGTTGCTCTGAACTCCAGACCAAGGAGCTTGAAAGAGCCATGATGATTGTGTTCTTGTCCAACTAAAAGTGACGAAGTCAGAGAGAGAGAGAGAGAGAGAGTGGGTGAGTTTTCCTTAGGACAGCACTTATATTTATACATATACATCTTAATTTGTTTACACTAAACGTTGATTCATATGGCAAAGATATTTGTGTTGAATATTCAAATAATATAAAGGAAAAAATGTGACAAACTCGGCTTCATTTATCGAATGTTTGCTTTTAGGTGAGGGTTACCTATGGATAATAGGCTGTTTTATGGTGTTTGATTCCAACTACTTTGAAAAATTCAGCAGCTTCCATAATATTAGGGAAGATGAAATTTCTGCATCAAACGATACAGGCCAGAGGTCCTTGCAGTATAGGAGTATTAGGTGCATCGGCTTTTGCAGCCCTGGTGACAGTTCATTCTGCATGCAGCAGCTTGAATGAAATGACTTGAGTTTTGAGTCCAAAGGCATGTTTGGTAGGTCAGAATGGATTCCGGAATGGAATGGTCATTCTTAAATTCATTTCATTCGTATGTTTAGTACAACTAATGATTATTCTAAAGGAATGATTATTTTTACAAGAAGTAGGAATACCATTTTTTCTCATGACATGAGGAATGAGATTTATTCTAATGGAATGGGACTAAAAAAATAAATAAATAAAAGCACACGTATATTATATATACATACATAAATAAATATAAAAAGAAATATATACATAAATAAAAATAAAATAAAAATAATGAAACATAAATATATGTATATATATATACATATACATTTACATAAATAAAAATAAAAAATAAATAATTGAATGTATAAATAAATTAATATATACACATAACTTAATACGTATATACAAATACATGTATATATAAGTATATATATAAAAAATAAATATCTATTATTTAAATATAAAATATACATAAAAAATTATATATATATATATACACACACACACACACAAATATACATAAATAATTGTATATATAAATAAATATTATTTAAATATACATATGTATATACCAACATACACATTATATATATATATGTAAATAAATATACAAATAGATAAATTAATATATGAATATATTTACACTTTAATATACATATATGTATATAAATAAAGACATATAAAAATAAAGATATGTATATATAGATATACATAAATATTTACTTAAAAACATATATATACAAAAATAAATATATACAAAAAAGATATTTAAATTTATGTATACATATAATTATAATAAATATGCATGTGTGTGTATATATGTGTGTGTATTTAATATTGTTAATTAGATGAAATTGTTAATTGTTATCAAAAGAATGGAATGAAATAAAGAATGACTATTATTATTTCTTTATTTTATTCTCAGCTTAAGTTATTCATTTGTCCATTTCATTCATTTGTCATTCCATTCCAACATACCAAACTTAGCATTAAAGTTTGGCTTAGAAAATCAATGAACTTGAGTTTGGATTGTTATCATCTCGTCTATTTCAAGAATGATCTTGAATATTCGAACAGCTTGTTTAAAAATAAGTTTTCATACTTGTTACTTTTCAAGTTGAGTTTGGGCTAAACCCCAAAAACTTTTTTGGAGTACTCTGTATGTTGATTCAAGGGAAATTACTTGGAAGTTATTATGTTCAGTAGGAAAGGAAATATTTTTCACTTTTTTGAGGATCAAACACTAATGTTCCATAACCTTTTTTTATGTGTCCTTTATTTAAGTTTTTTGCGTCATATATTCTAATCAGTCTTTATGGTATTATATAGTCTTTGGGGCCTCTCAGTGAGATTCTATCTCCTAAATTCCAGTCGCTCCATTTATTTACTTGTTTATATATATATATATATATATATAGAGAGAGAGAGAGAGAGAGAGAGAGAGAGAGAGAGAGAGAGAGAACAATCCTTTTCTTTTCTCTTCTCTTCTCCTCTCTTCTCTTTAACCAAATGGTGTATTAGCATTGTGGTTCCTTTTCGCGGCTTCCAAACTCAAAAGGCATTTAGATGCTCTGGTGATATTTTTTATATCTTACTAAATCTGGTAATTTCGTTGTCCAATTTCACTCTTTATGTTCCAATTAGAGATTGGTGAGAGAGATTGGCAACCATTACTTTTGATAATCATAAATCTATACAACCCTGCATTACACACACACACACACTCCCATGAGAGCACTTTTGTTCACTTACACTCTTAATTACTATCTCTATAAGTGAGAGCAAGAAGAGTGTTGGGCGAGTGGAATATATATATATATATATATGTGTGTGTGTGTGTGTGTGTGTGTGTGTGTCAATGGTTGAGGATTATAATCATGATTGCATCATAAGTGATCTTGGATTTAAGGATAATTTGGTGGGGCTACTAAGCCTTAAAAAGTAGCCGGTCCTTCGATTTTGAGGCGCTTCTCAAAGTTTTGTTGAAAGAATAGCAGGTTGGTCTTGCGATTTCGAGGATGCTCTTCAAAGCTTTGTTGGGAGAATAGTGGGCTGCCATGTGATTTTGCACCGCATACGCTGCACCAAACATGCTCTTAGCAGGGAGGAAGATAGGAAAAGGGAAGTAATATTCAATTATGGATCTATGGTGAAGAAATGAGTTTTTATAACAGTAACATTTTAACTAATGTAAGAAAAGAAGGGCAGCATTCCAAGCAATGTGAAAAAGCCTGTATAAACAATGATTGGACTAGTTGAGAGAGAGAGAGAGAGAGAGAGAGAGAGAGAGAGAGAGAGAGAGAGAGAGAGAGAGAGAGATTGTTTGATTTAAGTAATTGCTAGTAAAATTTATATATTGACCTGCAATCTCCATCAAAGTTGGATTCATGATAGCAGTGTAATGTAACCCATTACTAGCGCTCATAAAGAGTTGTGGTTTCCCTATTATGATGTGAGGATGGCTTGTTTTCATTGGCAAAAAGTTAACCTTGCCAAGATGTTGGAGTACATCATACTGTTTGACAAATGATAAACAACTGTTAGAAAAAGGTTATGCAAATATAAAAATATTATTTCATTTGGAGGTGGTTTAACATTGCCAACAATACATACATATCATAAAGTTTTACTTTTCACTTGATTCCTCTTAAATTTAAATTTAAAGTTAACACAGACTTCTCTTGATGTGTCCGAAAATATATTTTATAGATGTCAATTGAATTTGATTTTTGACCCATGGAATGTTTTCGTTAACATCTAAGCTATAAAAGGTCAAGTGAAAATGAGTGAAAATGTAGAAGGTGTTGTGTAACATACCCATAATGTTACAAGACAAATGGATCCATGACTAGTGTTTTCAGTAAACAATCCTTTAAATTTAGAGTAAGGGTGTTTTCATTGATTTTTAAAATATGGGTAGTCAAGTAAACACAAGTAAACAATGTTTGTATAATTTATCCATAATGTTACAAGACAAATGGAGTCATTACCCGTGTCCCTGTTGACTTCTAAACTATATAAGAGATTATGTGAAAGCGATTAGAATTATAGACAGTAATGTATAATTTATCCATAATGTTATGAGACAATTGGACTCGTGACTAGTGATTTTAGCAAACAATTCTTTAAATTTGGAGTAAGGGTATTCTTGTTGACTTTTAAAATTCAGATAGTCAAGTAAAATTATAGGCAATGTTTCTATAATTTACTCATAATGTTACATTAAACAATCCTTTAAATTTGGAGTAGTCCACAAGAAGTGCTTTGAGGATTATGATTGCTACAAAAACTTGTAGGCTCCATTAAGGCCCAACCATGACCTTTATTTGGGCCATGTGAAATGGAAAGTAGAAGCAATTATGTGCAAGAAAATTGGCATATGGCATCACATGTTTTGGTAGCTCACTAGAGGTGTTTCTTGTGTATGGGACATTGAAACACACCAATAACTCACAAATAAACTTGGATTTTTTGCATCAAGATTAAACCTCTCACAGATGGACAATGTAATCCTGCATTCACACATTTGGGCCCACCCTAGGGGGTTGGATCCACTCATTAGTCCCCCCACCAAAAAAGAAAAAATTTCATTGATTTCGAGTTTACGAATGTTTGACATATGAACAAAAAATATATAATATTTTCTCTATATTTTATTTATATGTCAGATATTCATTGACCTAGAAGAAATGATTCAAAAGACATTGTAAACTATATAAAAAAAAAGTATTCATTTTATTTTATAAGATAAAATTACGTATATCTAACTCTTCTCAGATTTCGCATGGCGAGAGTCTCATGTACCAGATTGACTCTTATATATACTTGTTAATGTATTTTTTATACACGTGACATATGATTATTGTGTGACAGCATTGTGGCGGGACTAATGAATAATTTACATGTAATACAATTAGCTTTATAGAAAACTACACACACTTCTACACCTTTGTGTTCCAACATATATTTCTTCCAATTAACTATCATTGTTGATAGGAGCATTGATATATCATTCATTCATCATGAACAAAATGATTAGAATCATCTTATAGTAGGTCTTATAAAGTGAATCATTATAAATGAAAACTAGGCTTGGTTACTCATTCTAGTTATTCAATCTTAATCTAATCATGTGAATGCTACAAATCATTTTTAAACCTTAACAAATAAAAAACTAAAATATAAAAATCATATGACCTGTCTTTTTAAATCAAGTTAATATTTTACATCAATGATCTACTATAAACTCCAAGTCATAGCAATTTATTTATTTATTATTATTTGAATTCATTAGAAGATAATAATAATAATAATAATATATCTATTATATATATAACTGAGAGTTGAACGTCTTTTTCACAGGATAATTTTGTCCTTTATTTATTAATTATTTATGAAATTACTATGTGTTTATTTTTTTTAATGGACGTGATTATTTTGTTGATGAGACTCACAATATTCGTGTGAAGCACGGGTATCACATTGATGTGATTATTTTTGTTAATGAAACTATTCTATAGAGGTTACCGACTAGTGTGTGTGTATATATATATATATATATATATATATTACCATTACAAGATACACTTTCACAATCACACTTCCACCACTACCTTTCTTTAACATTTTTTTTTATTTCTCTAAAATTATATTTTTGTATTTTTTTTTTATATATAAAACTCTCTCAAAAATAGAGTTAATGTGTAAATGAGGTCAATTATTGGTTTGGAATTATTTTAATATTTTTACAAAATGTTGACATTTGACTAACAAAATTAATAAACAAACTTGAGAGTATTTTTTAAATAAACTAACTCTATAAATATTGTTTACAATTGTTATAAATCAAAGAAAAAATAATTGTAATTTCCTAATAAAAATACTAGGATATTGAAATATTATGACACAATGTGATTGGTGACCAATAAATTGCCTTAATGCCGACTAAATTAAAAAAAAAAAAAAAAAAGAATATTTAGACAGACAACAAGATAGAATGCAAGTGTTGCTAGCAAGTAATATTCTTAAAACATTTTTCTACAAATAAAATTTTAAACAAAATAACAATATCTCATTCATTGTCCGCTAAATTAAGAAATAATATATAATTAGTCCTTTTATAAGTAATATTTAATAAGTTAGTAATTTTTAATAATTAATAGATTTTAGCATAACGAACTTGATCTATAATAGATAATTAATAATTCTATTATCTAATAATTAATATTTTTTAAAAAAATTCCTTTATAGTATTAATTATAAGACATATAAAATAGTTATATATATATATATTTCATTTTTTGGTGTGATATGTATTTTATTTATGAAATGTTTCAGTAATTATATTTATTAAATCTACATAATTAGAATAAAATTGTAAATAAGAAAAATTACGACACTAATTAAAGAAATATAGTTGAGTTAATTCAAAAGGGTGTTAATTTTTTTTAATAACTTAAGTTGAAACATCAATTGTATTCTTTTACGAAAAATTAAAATGTAGTTAAAACATTAAATGTATTTTTTTTTTACAAAAAATTGAAATGTTTGATCCTAACCCATTCATATTACATGGATATTTTCATGGGCATGAAAAAAATATACAAATAATTTAAAAAATAATTTTATTATAAATTCGAGTGTATAAAAGACATAATATTTTAATTTTTGAACGATATCAAAACTTGAAAAAAAGTGATTAAAATAAATAAAACTTTATCTCAAAATTATTCAAAAATTAAAATACCATATCAAATTTATAATAACTTTATCTTAATTTAAATAGCACTCCTCAAATAACATTATAAAAAAATATTAAATAATCCAAATCATTTATTAAATTAATGATTTCAAATATATAAAAAATTATTATTATTATTATTATTTTTGTCTCCTAAAAATCTAACACATTACCCACAACATCTCGTCCCGTTTAATCATTTCTGGTAGCTGGCACCGACAGGACCCATAAGAGGAAAGTCCGACCCGACCTCATTATGGTTAGTATAAGCAGAATTGAGACCATGCATCTGGACTAAAATCTGACGGTGACAAAACAACTTCCAGTGGGGGAGATGTCTCTCTCTCTCTCTCTCTCTCTCTCTCTCTCTATATATATATATATATAATTGCTGTATGAGCACGTTCACGCATGACACGCGCCTTAAGGGGACGTGGTGTTGTCTGTTAGCGTACAAACAATGGCACTTATTGATCGGACAACGACAGCTTGCTTTCCAGCTACGCTGACTTTATTACACTCGGCTTCTGTTTTCTTGAGCCGCTTTTGTTTTGCTTTTATGGCTCATCTAGCCGTGTATAAGGGCAGATTAGCCATTAACTTTTGTCATTACTTTTTCTTTTTTTGTGAGATCAAATTATTTTATATGTTGAGTTTCTATCTTACACACTGCATTTTTAAACATTTTTTTTACACTAAAGTAATTTTTTATTTTTTTAAAAAAATTATATTTTTGGTCAAAGATGTTTATTCAAAAATAAAAAACCCTTTTGTAACAAAATGTTTTTTTTTTCAAAAATATCTATAAATATAAGTATGAAGAATTAAAAAGATATAAAAATATTTCAAGAGAGTCGTATTATAATTTTTTTAAATCTCGTCTCTTGAAGAAAAATTTTTAAACGAGAAATATGAGTTTGAGAAAAACTTTAGAAACATATTGATTCAAGAATTTGTCTAAAAAATTACATGAATAGAGTCAAATATTGTTTATCCATACCAATTATATCACAAAAGTTAGACCTCTTTTAAGGGCTCAAAATAGTTATCTAAAGCAGCATCTTTAAATAATACATTTTTTTTAATATTAGTATAAATTTTTTATTTAATATTAATATTATAAAACTTTGATAAATGTATTAAATGCATTTAAATATTTTTAATGCTTTGTTATGTATATATATTGTAATATAAAATTATAATAATTTTTTAATAGGAGAAATGTATATATTGAATGAAATTATGATAATATAATTTTTACATAATTAAATAATTATTCACCTATTCTTTTACCTAAGTAGATAGTAATAAAAAAATTTTAAATAATATGAAATAAGATTGTATTAGGATAATTAATTCTTTTAGAATTTTTGGAGACTTTTATTATTGAGTTAGACTTTTATGAATTTTAGATTTTAAAGTTAAATTATATTATAGGTATAAAATTTAATTTTTTTTATAAATAAAATTAAAACAATTGTTTTAGTTTCTTAATGTAAAAGTGGGTATTTATTAAGAAAAATAGAACATGGAGAGGGGAATATGAAATTTTTTTGAACATAATTAATACAGTAACAGGCTAATATATTTTTCAGATAATACTTTGTTATGTGTGATATGATTATTTTTTTTAATGAAATGTAATATATAATATAAAGTGTCGTTAGAATAATAAATTGATACACCATTTAGAGGTGTGGTCAAACAGTGAAAATATTAAAGATAAAATTCAAACGCCTCAAATTTTAATTTTTTCTACGTTCATTATAGTCAATTATCAATTTATCCAAAAAATAAATAAAAATAAATTGACACTAGGCTCACGGAATAATATACTCCTTCCGTCCCATTTTAAGAGTCATTTATTCTATTTTATAATATCTCATTTTAAGAGTTTCATTTTGTATTTTAACTAATAAATTTTCAAAACTATCCTTCCAAACCTCTTTCACTTATAGTCCTTTAATTTTGTAGTGCTGAAAATTTAAAATTGAATAAAGATATAATAAAAAAATAAAATAATTTTAAAATAATAAAATAATATTTATAAAAAATTGAATATAATTATGAGACGAAAGGAGTATCTAAATAAATGACTCATGTTAGATAGCAGCGAGCCAGCAAGCCGACCTACTTTTTTCTGCGAGCCAGCAAGGGCAGAGTACTTCCTGGTTCCTGACAGCTCAAGTCGTCCGTGTGGTTCCCACATCCAGCCTGTCCGAGCCCTTCCCAAAAGTCGAAATGACTTCATTTTCTGCGTCTCATTGTCCTTTTCTCCACGTGTCCGGCTTTTTTCATCTCAAAGCAAACCACTTCGCCCTCACTTCTTTCACCCAGCCCATCTCTGTTCACTTCATCTTCACCTCTCTCACTTCTCTCTCCTTTCTTCTACTATAAGTCCATGAAATCAACACACAACATAGATTTTTTAGAGAGAGAAAGTGAGTGTATCGAGCTTTTAGAGAGAGAAAGTAAAAGTTGCAGGTCTTCCCCCTTCTGATTCTGATTTCTTTCATTTTTTTGAGCGCCATGGGTTCTCAGGTCTATGGCGGCGTCAACCTCTTCTTCTTGTTCACTGTTCTTTTCAGAATCAATGCGGCATTGCCCGAATACCCAACAACAAAGCACTCGTCGCCCTCGAACTCAGCCCAAATAAACTCCAACTCAGTCCTCGTCGCCCTCCTCGACTCGCATTACACCGAACTCGCCGAGCTCGTCGAGAAGGCCCTCCTCTTGCAGACCCTCGAGAAGGCAGTGAGCCAACACAATATAACCATATTCGCCCCGAGGAACGAAGCTCTCGAGCGGGAACTCGACCCCGGGTTCAAGCGTTTCCTCCTCGAACCCGGCAATCTCAGGTCCCTGCAGACTCTGTTACTCTTTCATATCATCCCCACTCGGATTGGATCCCATGGGTGGCCGAGTTCAACTACCGAGTCAACTCACCACAAAACTCTCTGCAACGACCACTTGCATTTAACGAGTAAAACTTCTGGAGAGAGAGTGGTGGATCTAGCGAGGGTTGTTCGGCCGGACGACATCGTTCGACCCGACGGCGTGATCCACGGGATCGAACGGCTGTTAGTTCCCCGATCGGTACAAGAAGATTTCAACCGTAGACGAAATCTGCAATCAATCTCAGCCGTGCTGCCAGAGGGAGCGCCGGAGGTGGACCCTAGGACCCATCGATTGAAGAAGCCGGCGGCTCCGGTTCCTGTCGGTTCACCTCCGGTTCTGCCTATATTTGACGCAATGGCCCCTGGACCATCTCTAGCTCCGGCACCAGCTCCGGGACCAGGCGGACCTCACCACCATTTCGACGGCGAGAGCCAGGTCAAGGACTTCATCCAGACCTTACTACATTACGGCGGCTACAACGAAATGGCGGATATTTTAGTCAATTTGACGTCGCTGGCGACCGAGATGGGGCGGTTGGTGTCGGAGGGGTATGTACTGACCGTCTTGGCTCCGAACGATGAGGCCATGGCCAAGCTCACAACCGACCAGTTGAGCGAACCAGGTGCGCCGGAGCAGATAATGTATTATCATTTGATTCCGGAGTACCAGACCGAGGAGAGTATGTACAATGCAGTGAGGCGGTTCGGGAAGGTCCGGTACGATACGCTACGGCTGCCGCATAAGGTTGTGGCTCAGGAGGCCGATGGGTCGGTGAAGTTCGGGCAGGGAGACGGGTCGGCGTATTTGTTTGATCCCGATATTTATACAGACGGGAGGATTTCAGTGCAGGGTATTGATGGGGTATTGTTTCCGCTGGAGGAGGAGTCGAAACCTCTGACAAAAGCTACGCCGGTTGCTAAGTTTGTTTCGAAGACCCGGAGAGGTGCGTTTCTCAGTTCTTGCTATCTTGTTTACTAGTTTTTTTTTTTTATGTACTCTGTATGCAGTAGTTCTGGTTGTTGATTATAGATATGTATATACCTGTGTATATCTGTGTGAATGTGGTTTTAGATGCCTATAATTAGGGTTAAGTTTCTTAATTACGTGTGGTGGCGGTGCTGGAGTTGGCCATTCTTTTTGAGTCTTTTGCATTGATGCTTTCTAGTTGTGCATATTCCGGTGGCCGGATTTTTGGTGGCTCTGTTTTTAATGGACGATGGTGGGAAAGAATCTGATTACTACTGTGGATTGATATGATATTTTTTTGGATAGAAATTTACATGATAACTTTGCTGATGTGGGGAATTTTATTGGCCATTGATGTAGAGATGTGGAAATTCTTGGATGCTAATGACAAATTCATTACCAGCTTTCATTGTCTTTCTTCTTTGCTTGTGAATACGTTAGCCTAGAAAAAGTGTTAACAAACAAGAATTGATGGGTTGGACTTTTTGAGTGAGTGGTTTCACTTTTAGAGCATTGAAAATGGTGTGTGTTTTGTCGGTGGGAGGTGAAGAGAGGATAAGAGTACACATGAAACTAGAGATAATATACTATAGCTTGTGGTTATAATTGCTATATAAGGTAATTGTAACCAAAGTATTATGAAGGGTATAATGGTATATGAATCTTACTGAGTTCATAATGGTATATGAGTTCATAATTGGGATAATAATTTAACTCGTCCTGTTGGAACTTGTCATTCACCGTCCTTAATTGGATATTTTTGGAGAAAGTTATGTCCACCTCATCATGTACCGTCCCGCTTATATATATATATATATAAAGAGTTGTGTTTTATATAATCAATGCTTATAATGATATTTTTAAGTTTTTCATTAGAAGTTTAGACAAATTTGATAGAACTATATCTTTGAAAAAGAAAATAATGTTATTCTAATTTTCTATTAAAATGCATATTTCTTATTTTAACACATGTAACGTTATATCTGAAATGTGTTAATTATAATTAATTTAATAAAATAAATAAATGGGAACCCACCCCGCCTATTACAGTGTTTAAACAGATCTGAGGGGAAATTTTTTTTCGCGACCGGGGGGGTCCCCCACCCCGAACCCGCTCTATTACCTTCCCTAGTTCATAAGGTCAAGATGGGACAAGTCCAGCTTAACCCAGTTGTGATCCAGGCTTTATTTATCATTTCCAAACTTAAACAACACGTCACGGACTTGTATTCCCATTTTCCACTTGTTTATTCCACTATTGTTCTAAACCCTTCCATGATCAGCTGGCATGATTTGTCATGCCTTTGCCTTTAACATTATTTAAAACACCGTCTTTGTATAACGCCTACCTTCCTTTTTTTTGTATCCTTGCGCCCTCTTTGGATCTAAAGATAGAGCTAGAGGAATAGCATTGCCTTTACCTGGAGGCCCCACTCCATCCTACCCTGAACTTTATGGGCTGGTTGGGCACTACCTTGAATGGTGTCATTAACTCCATCCAACTCTTTCTTCCTGACCAAGGGCATCCCTTTTGCGGCATGGGCGGGATCAGCAGTTTTATCTAGTTCCTTCAATGGTAAGGAATCCGGCACATTCTTTCTTAGCTGGAATAATTTTGTTGGCTTACATCTGATTAGCCAAGTAGCACTTAAAACCATGCCAGGAGGCTAACAAACTATTGCCATTTTATTCTATTTATTACCATTCTTAAACACTTTGTTCTATTTGCATGCCTGTAATCTTATATTTTCACTTGTTAGTGAAATGTACCAGACAAAATGACTGATTTAAACAGATTTATGAAGCACAATCAATTAAATTGCCACTTGGTAATTGGTTATTTATGTGAATGTGGATGATGATGGTGATTTGTTTTCAGTTGACTTGCATGTTAATTTTATTGCATTGCGTATTGCAGGGAAGTTGATGGAAGTAGCATGTAGAATGCTGGGAACTTTTGGACAAGAATCTCATTTCAATAGCTGTCAATGAAAATTCACATCCACCAAAAATCACGAGAGAAAAGAAAAACAAAACCAGCAATGGATTGTAAGTATATCTATATATTCATATCCTTCCCCCCCTTGTCATTCAGTTTAAAAATGTTCTTTTAGGCTTACAATGTTCATAAAATTTTGACAGTTTCGTCTTACTCATACTCTGTCTATTCCACGCACAACCGGATAAAAAGGAGTGGATGCATCCATTGAAGTAAATCCTCAATCCTAAAGAAGATAAAAAATTTCTTTGTTATTTTGTTATAAATACTGTAATTACATGTCATTTTTTCAGTGTATCTATTTTTGTTTCACCGACCCTTGCACAAACGAATGATTCTGGGACAAACATCTCTTCATACTCTTAAATCACTGGTGTTGTGCTGGCTCTTTTTGTGAAAATATAGATTTTCCTTATCCTTTGTTTTTCCTTTTTGTATTGTGTAATGTTGTATGGAAATGGACCTTCATTTGCTTTGGTGGTATTATTGAGAAAAAATGTTTGATTAATTATTTTTTACTATTAAGACAGCCAAAAAGTAGTTGGTATTTAAGACCGAGATCCTACCTGCATGGTACGAGTCCTCATTGTAGTAGTTGGGTTTTCCTCACTGTGAAAAAGAATCGAAGATGTTGAATTTCAATTAATACATGAATTACTCATCTAATAAGAGAAAAATTTTTTAAATTTAAAATTGAAATATAATTAATAAAGTTCAAAAAATAAAAATTTATTTACATCATATTTAAAGAGTTGAAAGATTATTAATCTGAATAAAAAACTATTAAATTATATATATATGTATATATATATATATGTTTAATTAATTATTTTTTGTAATTAAGACAACGAAAAAATAATTGATATTTAAGACAGATCTTATCTGGGTGGCGAGAGAGTTCTCATTTCCTACCATGTCATGAGATTGACCCCTCATAGCAGCAACACACGTCAGTAGTTAGGTTCTCCTTCTTCTCTATCGTTGTATTATTAAAAAATTATATATATAGTTGGTATTTCATTGTAGCTGCTGAGTCTAATTAAATACACTCTTTTTGTATTTGTTTATTTGCTTTTATAAGACATGTGGCTATATATATATATATATATATTAAAGTTGGCATCATACTTTTGCATGGTTACATTGTTGTTATTAGGTAAAGTGATATATCACATCTCCAGCTAGGGAGTGAGCTGGCTTACATGGAAGTAGTTGTCGGTAATGAATGGTGTTGGATTGGGAGGCCCATCTTGATTTCATTGATCATGAGATCTTTATTATTTTTATTTTTATGTAAATTACATATTTAGGTTTCTGCTAATTATAAGAATTTTTTACTGATCTCTTTTTAAATTTTTTTCTTTCAAAATAACAGAAATGTTCCTTTTATTTATTTAATTTTTTTTTTTTGCATTTTTTTAATTTTGACCAACTTTTTTTAAAAATTTTTCATGTTCAAATAAATATTAATTAAAATCTTTTTATATAAGTTATTTATCTTAATTTTTTTTATATAAAATAAAAAAATATCTTTAAAAAAAGTAAGAAAAAGATTAAAATTTAAAAAACTCAAAAAATAAAAAATAGAATAGACATTTTTGTCGTTTTGGAAAAAAAAAAGTTATAGGAGAAGTTTTAATAGTTTTTGTTAGTAAAAGTGAAAGGAGGTTAGTCATCATTTTAAAAATTTTAGGAAAGTTCCTACGGTAATTTATTCTTATTTTTTATATGAAAGGAGGAATAGATAACAGTATTTAACCCTATTGTAAGGCAAGATATATCACCTAAGAGCTAGAAAAAGATATATGCAACCCCTACCCAAACACAAGATAAATCCTTATAGGGTTGAAACTTGGGGCAAGAACCAAATGCTGGAAAATGGGATTTACCACCACTTTAAAAAAAAAAAAAAGGGCATTCTATAAGGCCATAAGCTTAGGGTAATTGTAGGTCATTGTTTGGTAAAATGTTCATATTATCAACAGTAAAAAGTAGTTTGAGTATGAGAACAGTCATTTTATACAATAATAATGTCAAATATTATGTCTATTTCCCACCTACCCTTTTAGTATTAGGATAGTTATACTGGTTTTCTTGTAATTTTTGATAATTATAAAGACTTCAATTGTAATATCTGATATTATATTGGCTTTTTCTGTCAGAATTATTTAGAGATGGATATTAACGAGAAATATAAATTTATTATTTTATCTTTTGGGATAATTATACTAATTTTCTTGTAATATCTTATATTTACAAGGACTTTTTTTATGATCATTGTATAAATAAGGAAGTAGTGTAATATATAAGGATATTTTAGTTATATAAAAAATTGAGTAAATTACACATGCCTCTCCCGAAATTTATGACAACTACATTGACCTTTAATGAAACTTTTAAAATTATATTAACCTCTCATGCTTTACTTAAAAATATACAGATGCTTTCTTCCTTGCCAATTATTTTTTTCAGAATGATAAAACTGTCTCTTTTATTTATTTATTTTTGTATTTTTTTTAATTTTGACCAATTTTTTTAATCTTTTTTAAAGAATTTTTTTATTTAAAAATAATTTAAACTAATAACTTATTTTTATTTTATATAAAAATAAATTTAAGGGTTTTATCCATATTTATTTGAAAAATAAAAAAATGGTCACAATTTTTAAAAAAATGAAAAAAAAAATGAAAGGAGTATTTTTGTCATTTTGGAAAAAAATTACTTGAAGGGAGGTATTTGTATATTATCAGACTAAAATATGAGAAGTCAATGTAATTTTAAAAACAGCAGAAGAGACAGTGAAATTGTCATAAACTTTCGAAGAGGTTGATGTAATTTATCAAAAAAACATTAGTTGAGATCATAATATCATTAATGACAGATTTTATATGCAATATATATATATATATAGTCAGCATAGCAGAGATCAGTGTAAACATGAGAGAGATGCATGTAATTGTAATTTGGAGAAAGGCAGTGTAATTATCTCTTAGTGTGTTGCTAAGACTTGCCCAAAAAAAGTGATGCCAAATATCACACATCTGAATTGCTGGTCGTCACAGCTCACCCATATCAGTCCAAAACTTAATGTTGCATTATTTGCTGCAACCCATTCTACACTCTTTCCAGTAGATTCGGACTTTTGTGTGATAGTGAGTCATGCAAAACACTACATACAAGGTGTTCACTACTTCAAAAATTATAGGACTCGATTTCATACGTTTTATTTGTTCTGGGATTTTTAGTGTCTTAGTCATGTTCATAATATTATCTTGCATGTTTTATCAGTCTTGTAACTTTTAATGTACTGATTAGGAGTGTAAATGAGTAGAATATTCAAACTAAGTTCGTTAAAATAAACGAGTTTCAAATTGTATTTAAGTTTGATTTGTTAATTTTTCGAGTTAATTTTGAATGAGCTCTTAATCGAGCCGATCGCGAATCGAGCTCGAGTAGCTTAAATTTTTATATAATATTAGACTATTTTTTACTTAACAAGTTAAACTTGAACTGAGTTCAATAAATTAATAAGACTCAAAATATATTTAAACTTAACTTGTTTATCTTACTAGTCGATCACAAACGAGCTTTAAAACCGAGTCGATCACAAACCAAACTCAAATAACTCAACTCGTTTTACAATCCTAATGTTGATCATGTTCATAAATATAGTTCATTGTAACTTTATCAAATATCGATAGAAGAGTATATTTGGCATAAATACCGAAATAAAATAAAATAATAATGAAATTTATTTGTAAGAAGGATATTTTCACTCAAAAATAAAACAAAAAACATTTACTCTTAGAAAATTAGGATACTAGGATACATGTTCTCTTACAAAAAACATTTACCAATAAATAATTTTTACTTATGTGACTCCTTGAATTCTCTCTTATAGAAAATTAGGATACTAGGATACATGTTTATATTATAATGTGAATGGACATATAGATATATGCTCAAGTTCAGTAATGAGGAGCATGAAAGCTTCATACTGGCTAACTTTGACTGGTTTAATGTCTGTTGGGAAATTTATAGCAGCAGCTTTAAACCACAATTAATATATGTTTTTCAATTAGACAGATGTTTAGGTTCCCCATAGATTTAAGCTTCAAACCAAGTTATCATGAAGCTTAGGCTGTGTAAACTAGTCAGAAGATGAAGATTCAACCACTATATATCTCTGTCATGAATTGTGGAGTCTCAGAAAGTTTGATCTGCATCACTTCTTAAAGTGAGGATGGTATTGTTTCTCTAAAGCTACGTTTGGTACGCTGGAATAGAATATGACAAGAATGAAATAGCATCAGGAATGGAATAGAATAGAAATGGAATAGGAATAATTATTCCATTCTTTTGTTTGGCTGAATACCTAGTAATGGAATGATAATTTCATTCCTGTGTTTGGTTTGAACCATCAAATTGTTAGAATGGAATGAGAATAATTAATTCCATTATTTTGTTTGGATACCCAGTAATGGAAAAAAAAACATTCAATCTACATTTTTTTTATTGTCAAAAAAAAAATTTATTGGGAAAAAAAAATCAACTTGCATTTGTTTTATTGGCAAAAAAAAAAAGTTAATTCAACCTGCATTTGTTTTATTAGCAAAAAAAAAAAGAACTTATATAGTCATCCTGGTTTCACGTATAAGTTAACTTCTTATAATTAATATTTTATAAATTAAAAATATTTATAAATTAATAAATTTTTAAGAAATATAATTAGTTTTATGATAAATAATTAGTAATTATATTACTTAATAATTAATATTTTTTAAAAATATATCTTTTATAATATTAATTATTAAAAAATTAAAATAATTATACATATATTTATATATATCCTATTTATAATATTTTTGGCAAATATATTTGTAATTTTATTTAAATTAGAGTTAAATATATTGTAATTCATCTACATGTATAAAATATTTTTTTATTAATAAAAGTATAAGAAAATTTATAATTATTAATTTTAATAATTAATAAATTTTTCATCCACCAAGTTTATTAATTATAAGAAAATTAACTGTACTTGTAGTCGTGGACGGTAGAGATGGATGGTCATCCGTTAGGAATGGAATGGGCATTCCTTAAGTTTTATTAAGGAATGCTTATTCCTGTACTAAGTGGAATAGTCATTCCGAACGGAATGGTCATTCCATCATGTTTAAGCATACCAAACGCAGGAATAGAATGAGGGCAGGAATGCTCATTCCATTCCTGCCTCAATTCCTGCGTACCAAACGTAGCCTAAGTTCTCTTTAATGGAGTCATTATTTGAGCAGTATGCCTGTTGATCCAACAGTGCAAAAGTTTCTGTTCAGGGCTCACGAGCTTCTATTCCAAAAAAAAAATTGGAAAAACGCTAATCATCAATTGTAATTCTGTTTGTGTTGAGCTTTGTGTCATATCCTTACACAGCTGGTTTCAAGTCCGGAAAAAGGGGGATGGCTATGTAGGGTAGCTGAAAGTGAATGTAAAATTTTGTTAGATCCCTTATGAACACGAGCTAATAATCAATTGTATATAAAAGCCTATTCATACACTTGAGCAATATAAAACAGACAACAATATCATTCTATATTTCTATTGTGTATAGAAGCCAAGGCAGTACACTGGAGCTATATAATTTTGCTAAACACTTAATTTAAAATTCATCAATAAAGAAAACATATAATTATACATTAACCTGTAGATAACAATATATGACTTTCAAAGTGACAACCACATGATATTCACAACACAATGTACTAAAAACCTTTTAAGAACAAGGTCTGAGAATTATATCTCTAACCTCCAACAGTGACTTCAGCAGGCATAATCTCTGGATTAGCTGAACCCGAATTTGCTCCATTGTCCTGGGCAGAATTCTTTTCAGACACTGGGTCCATCCTATCCTCAAGCTCAAGGGGATTCACAGACTGAATTTGGCATTCTTTGGATTCTCCTGCAGAAGTTTTCTGGTCTTGGCCCTCTGTTTCTGTGGTTTCTTGTCTTAATTTGACAGGCTTTTCTTCGGTTTTATTGGCCTTGGATTCCTGAGGCTGTAGCTTAGATTGAGACTTCATAATTGGCTTCTTCGGCGAACCGACATCTTTATCATAACTGGCCCGGATACCCCTCAGTGACTTGCTCATGGTCTTGGTTCAGACGTGGACTAAGACGTGACCCACCACCTTCAGAGGAGTTGTTTGATGCAGCAATAGAGGTTTTATGCCTTCCAAACTTTGGAGATATTGCGCGCGTGGTTGGAATCTATAAAATTAATGGTCACACTATAACCTTAATGCTAATATCATCTGATTATGTAGATAAATTTAAAATGCTGCTCGTGATATATTTTAACCATACCATTCTTGGCCTTTCAGCTAAGAACAGGAATAGAAATGTTTTAACAAAGAACGATACAGAGTGAGCAGAGATAAGAAGGTGAGTGACAAAAGAGATGGACTCCTTTGGGAATGTCACGTGCAAGAAATCTAATGTGAACAAAACCAAAGGACTATGCAAGCAATCAAACTTGCTTCAGAAGTAAAGGAAGCGCACAATTGCATGTAAAAGTGAACTAACTGAACAAGTACAAGTACAAATTACTACGTTTCATAATGATATTCTCAACAAACCACAAGACCAAAATGTAAGAACTTAGAACTCCCAAGTCCTGACCCCATTACTATTACAATAAGATAGTAACAAGAGTAAGATCACCTTCTTCTAAGTAATCAAATCAGGACAAGAGGATGTCCTCTTTCAGATGTTTTCTGAAAGAGTTGCTCATCAGCCAACTTGCTATACTCCCATCTAGCAGAAAGGATTCAATGCTTCTCACACATGACAAAATATCGAGTGATTTATGCACCGCTACGGTTGATTGTTAAGGTCAAGGGAAGTGGCACGGCAATGCCTTTTTCAAACTTCTATGCCATGTATCTTTACGCTAGTAATGGATGGTGGTGGTCAATGGATCAATTGAACTATAGAACTTGATTGGGTGACTGCAGCAGCTCCACTAGGGTGCTAACTGCCAATACTCAAAAATAACTTTCTTGAAAACAGAATATGGAAGAATATACAGATCCAGAGTCTTCGAGCATAATTAGAGCAAACAACCCAAACATACGTGTAGGGTTTCTTTGGACATATAAAGGAAATTGAATCAGTCAATTGGATTGCATAGCATTTGGGAGTACCTTAAGAAGGTACTCAATCACCAGAATAAAAAGATAAACATGAGGTAGATTAGAGAGATTCTGAAATATCTTTATTAGGAAATCAAATTGACTTAATACTGTGAAGAACACAGTTGACTCATTTTGAATCCTATGGAAAATATGATCAACTATATCTCTTTCATGGTTGTTCAAATGATCATGAAAGAAGCAACATGAAAATCTAGAAAGTATAGGTAAAAATTAAGCGAGAGAGTCACCAAAATGGTGAACACAGTATTTTGTTCACCCATGGCTCTACTATCATAATATCAGCCTCTCCATATATTCATTTAAAAGAAAAAGAAATGACATTCCAAAATACCTTTCATGTTGTCAGTGTCTTAACTAATCATGAGAAAACCCTAAATACAAAAATATATAAATATATATATATATGTATACTTTTTGGTAAAGCTTCTACTTGTTACTATAGACTAAACATGTTCTTAAGATGTTGAGGGCATTCAATGTAGTAACAATATAACCAAAATCACACACAACAACTTGCATGTGTGTGTCTCCGTGTTCCCGTATGTTTGCATTTCATCCAGAAGTTCAAAATCATACACAACTCCCATTGTCCATTCAATAGAATTCTGGTGCTAGATTCTGTTTGTTGGAACATCATACAGGAAAATGGTTCTTGAGAAAAGTAAATTAAAGGAAAGGAAAGGAAAATCAAACAAACCTGTTTTCTCTACAACCATTTGATTTACAAGAGAGTTGATAGGAAAAAAGGATCAACTCTTCTGCAATGCATAATCCTGTATAAATCTAGGAGAGGATTTGAGGGAAGATATTTCTTGTAGGAAACAGTTACTGGTAGGGCCATCACTATTTTATGACAATGAAACACACAAAAAGTGAAGGAAAAATTATATATTTTCTTTTTCCTTTCTTGTCAATCAAACATAGCATAATCATGTCTACTAGCATCCTAAAGTGCTGCATATGTAAAACAATGTCAATTTTTATATGAAATGAGAACATCCAGAAATGGCAAAAAAAGAGGCTGAGGTAATTGTGCTGTGGTTGCTGTGCACTGAATGGGAGAAAGGAGATGGGGAAAAAAACATCAAATTTATATATGGGTTAAGGAGACAGCTATATCAGTACACATAAGATATTCAATACCAAAACGAAATGATAGTACATATATAAAAAAATTTCAACAAACAGTAAATTTCAGAAAGTTTACCATGCCCATGGTTAAAACTGGAAAATTGCAGGAACAGAACGTATGCTGCTGAATTTAGAGAATTCTTGCAAGAGTATAATGTGCTAGAATGATAGTACATATATAAAAAAATTCCAACGAACAGTAAATTTCAGAAAGTTTACCATGCCGATGGTTAAAACTGGAAAATTGCAGGAACAGAACTTATGCTGCTGAATTTAGAGAATTCTTGCAAGAGTATAATGTGCTAGCATCAAATAAATAGATGGATTACCTTCTTCAGTTCAACTTTGGGAGGGGGTTCTTTATAGAATCTTGGCACGGGTGTGGCTTTAAAGGTCAAGCTCTTCCTCAATTGCTTTATCTCTGCCTCCTGGCTCTCCTGCATAAACCACAAGGTGGAAAACAGAGTGAATAACTTGACACTGGATCCAAAATAGAAAAGCATGATTAAACAATAAAATGACAAAAATAAATATTATTTTGTGCGAGTAAAAATGTCAGATTCAATACCTTGGATTTTGCTTGTAAGTTAGTTTTTTCCACTTCCCTTGCATGGATCTTCTCTTCTAGCTTTGACAAGAACTGGTGAACAAAGATGAAAATTCAATTATGCTTTGGATTCAAAATTACGCTATGGAAAAAGTGATAAGAACTAAAGGAGCATCATCCACCTCTTTTCGCTTTTCAGCACGTTCTTCCAACCTGAAAGAAAATCCAGAGCCACTGTTCCTTCGCTGCCTGTGAGAAGTGGTGCTCCTAATAACAAATAAAATATCATGAATATGATAATGCAATAGAAAACCAGGAAAGGAGACATGGATGCAAAGAGTAGCACAACAATAACATGGAAGTCAGATGAAAATAGTACGATGAAGTGGTGGAGTGGGCATCATCATCCTCTTTGATTGGCAATGCAGTTTTAATAGCTTTTGAATCTTGATCAACGGATCTGCAATTACAAACAACTTTGCATAACTACAAACCATTCAGCAAGTACAAATAAAGGTCTTTTCTGATATACATTGTTTCCCACAATATCTACATTGAAATGGTGCAATATTAGAAAACTAAATTGCAAATTATAGATGACCAATAAACATATTTGGTACATCTATAATCTATATACAGTAGTAATGGAGTGTGCCTTACAAGGAGACTTTGGATGGAGGGCAGTTCCCAGTTCCATTCATGGAAACAGATTTTCCAGACTGATAATAACAAACAAAGATAAAAATCATGTGAGGGCAGGTTAAAACACAAAAGGATAAAGGAAAAAGACTTAACAACATAGAAAGTTACCAGTGACTGATGACTACTAGGCACAGATGCTAAAGTAGTCCGACGGGCGGATGCCCTGACACCATTTGTGTTCACTTCCTTTGAGTTCAGTCCAGTGGATGCTCGCCTGTTGGTTGGATTCAAACGGGAAGCTGAAGAGACAGTCCCATTTGAAAATTGGTACTCAGCTTTTGCTCCATTTGTTCGAACATGTTTGGCATCCGACTTCACTGGGTACACATCAATGCTCTTCTTCATGACATCAGCACAAAGTCCTCTTGCAGGGAAAGATAGACTCTGAGTTAGGCTTGACCTCATGTTACGAGCAAACGGAGCTGAACCCTTCAAACAAGGCCGATCCTTGGCTATCTTATTAGTCTTCAAACTAGCAGCATTTGAACCCTTAATGAGGTGGGATATTTTACTCCCCGAAACAGTCACAGATGATCCAACTTCCATACTCAATGACTTAACACCCCCTTCAACTTTCATTACATTTTCAGAAATTCCATTGACACTGGTAACATTTTCATCATTATTGAAATGCTCTTTCTCCTTGTCTACATCCACAACTGATCCTTCTGCATTGATTTTTCTCGATGATAGTACTCTCATCCTCTATGGGAACCCCATTTTTGGACTCCATTCCCTAACAAAACATTACAGTAAAATTATTTAAAATGAATAAGACATGCATGCTGCATTCCTACTGAGAAAATGAACAAGACATGCAGACTGACTTGGTTAAAAGTGCAAGTAGAAATACAACTCTTGCTCCTTAAAGTTGAAGAGAAGAATTACAACTAAAGGTTACAGTTACAACTGAGGTGCTGAAATTTTAAGGGACACTACCACATCTATTAGGGCTAATGGCTACTGCTAGGCTCTACTATGACTAAACTAGGTTATGCTAAGACTAAACTATAGTAGCTCATGTTTTTTAATGCCGGGCTCTCCTCTTCCTCGGCTGTTTGGGCTCTTTGAAGTGCTAAAAATAAATTATTGCACCTGCTATAAACTTCCCCTCTAAGGACTTGTGTCCAGTGTCCTTTATGTTTCCCTTAAGAATCTTCCCTAAACATCCAAAACCATTTTATCTGTCACATGCTTTATAAACACATGTGCCCCATATGACATTAATCAGCCAGTCTACTAGACTAATTTTTACAAAATGTAACTTTTGGTGCAAAAAATGCTCCATAATTTAAAGAACCATTTCTAAAATTAGTCAAAATGCAATACCACTTTTTTTATTATATATTTTTAAGGTGCAAAAACATAGTATCTAGAATTTTTAATTGCCTACACCTAAGTCAAAGAAACTAAAAATTGGGAAGAAATCACAACAAACTACACCATCATTTCTCTTTCATTTTCTATGTGTTAATGAGTTTTGTCAAGTGCTAAAAAATCGATAGTCAAATAGTGAATATCAGTTTTGTTACTGAGAAAATGTGGGAAAATTAAAGAAATTTAAAGAAAACCCAGACAGCGTATTAATTTGAACAGGTTCCAACTGATTAAAACTTAAGATAGAAGATTTTTTATATTGGGGTTTCCTTTCCCATATTTTCTTAACAACCAAACAGAGCATTGATTGGAAACATACAGTAGAACATTTCCACTAACTATAACCAAAACCAGTGACAGTAAAACCGCAAAGACATCAACAGAAAACAGAGATCCAACGCAATTCAGTTCCAAAACTAAGCAAAAATGAGCGGTGAATTGAACATTGTAGAGTTGAAATAAGACAAAGACTAAAGAAATGCGATTGAAATTAAACAGTACCTTGTTTCTGAGAGTTCCCAGTGTGGATTGGTTGTTGGATAAGAAACCCAAGTGAGAGTTTCTCTTCTTCTGATGTACAATTATGCTTTATAATTCAAATGCTTCCAATTCCGGTGTCTGGTTCGAGAAACTACCAGAGAGAGAGAGTGAGAGGAGGTTAAAAGAAGATAGGTTGACAGGTGAATCTCATGAAATGACTAAACTGCCATTCTCCCACCCCACCCCCCCCCACTCATTAACCTTTTTATTTTTTATTTTTATTTAATTTGGGTAAAACGATTGAAAGTGATATCCCTGTTTTGTCGCAAACTAATCAACTCCCTTAACTGATTCGTAAAAAAATTAAAAATATAAAAATATACGTAAGCATACGAGCTATAAATATAATAAATTAAATTCAAAATTTTTAAATTTACTGATATGTCTTTCAAGTCAACTCGTCCACTATCGAAACTCTCTCACTCATTAACTGAATTTCAAGAAATTGTCACTCTCTTTACTTTGATTAATTTTATATGAATTTTTTTTTTTCCTTTTATGAGCAATACAATAACCTTTTAAATTTTCATAGAAATGTTATTATTAATTCTTCTAAGTCATATCATTTCTTTAGCATTAACTTTTTTTTTCCTTTCCCATATTGATCATAAATTACGACATTAATTTTTTTAACATTTTTTTATTGTTTGAAAGTTAGGACTAAGATCTTATTCTAGTTAATCACAAAATTACTCTTTACACAAAAGACATAAATTTAAATTACTCTTTGAATCAAAAATAAAATTTAAAAAGAAAATGAGTTAGGAGTAATAGATAGTATGGTATAAGAAAATCATTCTCTCACATTGAGTGTATTTTTTGTAAAAAAAATAATTGAAAATATGGAAGAGGGATGGATATTTAGTTATTGCAGATTTCATTTTTCAGGGATCAATCAAAATCAAACAATTAATGACAGAATTTTGGACCACATGAATGCATGCATCACCACTTTGAGGGCGAGCCATGGTTTGAAAGCATTGCCTTTGCTACTACTTATGTTTGTTTGTCAATTTGATGAAGGAATTAGATAAATTAGTCTCTATAACTTAGTGAAGTCGATGTTTAGAAAAGAAGAAGAAGAAGAGGCTCATTAATCGAGAGTAAATAATGACCCATAACATGAATAAAATAATAGGAGGGAAGGAATGAAATTACTAATCCTATCACTATTAGTGAAGATAATAGTTAATCCACCTTTATTCCAATCCATAAAACAAACATGGCCAAAAAAAGCAGTGACCTTGTTATCCCCAACTATCATATGACCCTCTAAATGAACAAAAAACTGTTAACTCAAATAAGTACATTTGATGATTGGTATCATGGAAGAAGAAAAATGCTAGCATGGGTCGTAGAGTTTCAAAATTCGTGTTTTGATTGGAGTGTGCAAAATGTTAATGTGAATTGCAAAGCTCCAAACTTCACATTCTGATTAGACCATATAATACGCGCGTTGACTCTTGTGTTACACGATTCAAAATGCACGCGTCAACGAGTGTATTATATGATTCAATCAGATCGCGAAGTTTGAAATTTTGCACCACTCATAAAAGAATGATACCATATATAACGAATTTGCTTAATAAATTTTGCTATCTTGTGTTTAGAAATTAGGAAAATAATTGGGCTAACTCAGTGCATCAGACTCTCGTCACCGTGGGGTCTAAAGAGGATTAGATGAATGTAACTTTATCTCGCAAACAGGAAGGTTGTTTCCACGACTCAAATTTGTAATCTCTACAACAATAAAACAACCTTATTATTGTACCAATGTCCGCTCTCAAGTGAGGGAAAAAATTATATTTAAGGCTTTTTATTTCCTAATAACTAGTATATTCTTAAACGATATTTGCACATGTAAATGTCTATATATCCACACACACATATTTATCTTACTTGAAAAAATTAGATTGCCAATACCAAAATAATAAAATAAAATAAACAAAAAAATTCAATTTTGAACATACATCATATTAACATAATTTATTCTATCCTATAAGACTAACACAAAATGTAACATGTCTAGTCCATTTGGTTTTGTACTTTCACAAAATATATTGACTTGACAATTCAAGAAAACTTTCTTTAAGAAATAATAAATAAATACTGGAGGAAGAAAAAATTATTAAGATTAATAGTATTAAATTTCTATTAATTTTTTTTTCTTATTTTTACAAGAATTTAAATCATATATTTTTTTAAAAAAATAAATAAATAATGTTACTGAACTATTATCTGTTTTGTCGAAAAAATATAATGAATTTTGAATTAGATTAGTCCTAATTGGCAATATCTTCCCAACTTCATTACTAAATTATTTTATTTTTCAAAGACAAAAAAATTAAAATGTTTATTCACAGAGGGGGCATTATGGTCAAACAAACTTTGTGATTAAGAAACTAAGCAAGGGCATAATGGTCAATATACAACAGACCAATGATTTTGTGCAACTGTTCGAGAACGTGGAGGCCGAATAAACTGAGAGCCGACGTGGCACGACGAAGCAAATGTGATGTGGTCCCACTTGCGGCCAGCCATGACGTGTACTACCAACCGCTGAGCTGTCACAACGTGCCGGGGGGTCGATTATGTCTTCTCTCTCAGACGATCACACGGCTAACATTTGTTGGCAAAATCAATCTCAGCCGTCGGCTCGGGTTGAACGCCAATCATTTTCCGACCGTGATGAAATCCTTGTTTCCGGGATTTTGTGGGCGGTGCGTTGCATTCAAGGCTGGCTACTTACATCCCAACAATAAGAAGAAACTGTCCTCTTTCGATTTCATGGCCATTTGGGGTCGGGAAATTATTATACAATTCTAGAATATTGATCACATCAATGATCTTGATTAATGATAAGTGTTATATATATATATATAGATATATATATATATATATATATATATAATTTTTTTAAAAGATTCAATATGTTATACACATCATATTTTGTAATTGATTAAAATATTAGTTTGAAGAGGAATGTTATGGTTTATCACGAGTGGAAAAATTAACGATCTGATTAACTGATAATTACTTAACATTTTTTTTTAATCCGAAACTATATAATAATTTTTTTTAGAACAATTTTAATTTTAGCATGTGCTATAATATTAAAAAGTTATTTTTTCACATTTCTATTTTAGTATTGAATTTTATTTTTTTTTTGCAGAATTATTATTACAGTTTGAGTATTGAAATAAAAAAAAAAATTAGGTCAAATTTGAACCATGCATTTAGAATAATTTAGACCCTTGAGATGGATGGTAGCTACTAAAAAAAAATCATATTTGAAAAAATATTTGATTCGATCAAATTTTAAGAGCATAAATAACCAACCGTTGAAGTACTGGTTTGGAGTTGAACTACTAAAATATAACTATTGTAGCTCCAATGACTCAACCATTGGAATTGCTCTTAGGGTTTGATTGATACAAATGTATTTCATTCATGAATAAAGATATACACTACCACATGTGGCAGTGTCCCATTGAGTGGAGTAATTATCTAATACGATCGTCATATCACTATCATTGTGTGATAGTATTTCACAAACTCTTCAAATTTTTTAAATGTGTAGAGAAGTCAGTACCCATAAATTCTGAGAAATTTAAAAGTTTTGTGATAAACCGTCACAAGCACATTGAATAGTGACGTGTTGTGACAGTCTCACCGAATAATTTTGAAAAGTGATTTCATATGGCCATCATACAAGATACAACAATTCACCAAGATATAGTGTGTTTCAATAAAATTTATAAATATTCTAATTACAAAAACGATAGAGTAAAATAACAAGATATGATTCATGTAACATATCTTAAATAGTAATGAAAAAACTTTATTAAATTGAGTTGAGTTGGATATCCAAACTAAAAATAAAAATAAAAAATTAAATTAGTGTAATGGTCACATAAAATAATTTTTTAACAGTAAAAAAATCTATACAACAAACGAGCGGTAAAGAACATCTTGAACTCTCATATGATGTACCAATGGTCGTAAAACTTAAAATTTACGCAAAGGCTCCCTATGTGGGCATTTTATGGGCTATAAAAAAAAAAGATTAAATCTCGACACTCATTTTTATTATTATTTTTCTTCTTTAAAAATAGTAATCGAACTCGCGTCATTTGTCTAAGTGTAACACAAAAAAAATAAGCCTAAATAACAACATTGAATTAATGTTTTTGAAATAATGAAGCATTGGATTAATGATTCTGCATTCAATTTTTTAATTCTAACATATCTTATTAAAATGAATATTGGATTAATGTTTTTGAAATAATGAAGCATTGAATTAGGTGGTCTTTTGCCACCTAAGGGCACTTAAAGCTTGAATTAAGGTCACTAATAATCTTTTAATAATCTCTTGAACAATAACTTGCTGTATTCCAATTCTTAAATATAGGAGGAATGGACCCATTGAGTGTCATCAAAAGCTCTCAAATTATCTATAATAAATAAAAGTTGGACCAAACAAATGCCTAAACAGATTGAAATTGCCCCACTTAGATATGCACTCACTATTCATTATTCCATCACTTTAACATACAAAGCTTTGCTTAGCAGACTGAAAATCTAAACCACTGTTGATGACATTTAATTAAGATAAGGTTGGTGTGTAGATATAGCAGTAGATGACATTTAGGAGATAAGGATAGTGTGTGTGTGTGTATAATGATATAATATTAAAATTATACTCTCTTTAATAGTTTAACTTTTTATATATATATATATATATAATGATATAATATTAAAATTATACTATCTTTAATAGTTTAATTTTTTAAATGAGTTAGTAATTTAACATAGCATCAGAACAAACAAAAAATTATGTGTTCAAATCTTACCGTTATCCTTAATATGAATTGTGCACGTGTTGACTCAATCTGGTCACACGTGAAAAGGTGTGTTAGAGGATATAATATTAAAGTTACACATTATCTAATAACTTAAGTTTTTAGATAAGTTAGTAATTTAACACAAACACACACACATAAAAAAAAATATATATATATATATATATATATAATGACGGATTCAGACCATTGACATAGGAAAGGCAAAGTATAAAAAATGAAATTTAAAGTGGCCTCTTGTAAAAATATGAAAATTTTTGGGGGTCGATTTCAAATTTTCATAAAAATTTCTCTAGAAAAGAGAGGTAAAAAATTAAATTTCTAAAATTTATATCTGCCATTGTGCATACACACACATATATATACATATGCTACAACAGAGAGGATAACTTCATGTGAGAGAGGCACCAAAAACTTTTTTCTAACTTAATATACAAAGAAGTACAGCTTATTGTGTATTCTGTTCACACAACGCATGAACAGTGGAACTATTAATTAATTTCAAGTGGAATTGTATACAATACAAAATCATGAAGGAAAAAAAAAAAAAAAAAAATTGAAGTTTCATCACATTTAGGAGATAAGGTTGGGATGTACATATACTAGTTGAAGACATTTAGGAGATAAGGATAGTATATGTATGTGTGTGTGTGTGTGTGTATAAATATATATATACACACACACACACATGCTATAACAGGAAGGAAAACTTCATGAATAAGTGTGTGTGTGTGTGTGTGAGAGAGAGAGAGAGAGGCACCAAATTTGAGTAGTGGGACAACTAATTAAATGTGGGCACTAGAGGAAGCTGGAATTTGCTATGTACCAACAACACCTGATGATCCTTAAACCTAGTAGAATTGTATACAATACAAAATCATGAATTAAGGACAAAAAAATGAAGCTTCATCATAATGTCAACAAACTGGTAGTGCCTCCCTAAATCCGATACTAAAACTATTCTGTAGATGCTTCTTAGAAAAATCTGTATTCCCTTTCTGCATCATGGCAACAAACTCATTGTAATCTATGCGGCCATCCTGAAAAGTTAAAGGTAAGCGAAGGTTAATGATCAACGAAGCAACAAAAAAAAAAAAATTGTATTTAAAATATCAACATAGCAGTTAATTATTCCATTACACGACATGTCACCGATTTCATTTCTTAAGCAAAGAAACTGAACCAGTCAAGAAGGGATCGTTTCTTCATGCCAGGTGGTTGGACCCCAGACAGGTGAGAGTGTTTTCCATTTTTAAGCAAAAAAACTAGACCAGTCAAAAAGGGATCATTCCTACCTCAGACAATGAGATTGTTTTCCTTTCTTACCACATAAAGCCAGAGTTCTAATTTTTGAAACCCCACCCCCACCCCCCCCCCCCCCCCCCAACCCAAAAAAAAAATAAAAAAACTCCTTGTCTAGCAAACATGATTTGCAGTATGATTAGCTGCTGTATTTTTCAGTTTTCCAAACAATCTTAAAACTACAAGATCTCCCGTGAAGTTTTTTCTTAAGTTCAATTAACTTTAATGCGTGACAAATATGCCATAGATTGGTGGATGGCTTCCATTGTAATTTGGAATGATGGTGATAAAAAACACTTACATTATTTTGATCAACTTCTTGCATCATTTCTTCCAAGTGGACATCCCCGATGCCAAACTCTTCGCAGGCTTGTTGAAGCTCATCTTGGGTGATATAACCACTTCCATCTTTGTCAAAATACGAGAAAGCTGCATATAGATGATCTTCCCTCTCAATTTTGTTAATATGCAATGTTGCAGCTATGAACTCCCCATAATCAATAGTGCCACTATTATCAATATCTGCCTGCATTTTCAAAACAATAATTAGAATTAGAAGAGGTCAATATACAGTTGATTATTGAAAGGAAGAACTACCATTTCCCCCCCCCCCTTTTTAGGATCCTCAAAATATTACAAATTATTGTACAATGACCAAAACAAAGCGAGTTTTGTTCTAGTAAAAACAGATGATTTTCCTCACAAGGAAATGGAAAGATGAATATAAAACCATAAACAAGACAATCCAGTGACAGCTACCCCCCCCAAAAAAAAATTAAAAAAGAAACAAAAATAGACAATCCAGTGATGTGCATATAGAGATAGTTAGATAGATAGGTACATAGGTGCATATAGAGATAGAGAGCAAGGAGGACAACCTAGAGGAATGTGTTAAATACTCAAAAGTGGTAGCATTTAAGTATTTCCCTTTAAGTTGAAATTATCTTTTAAGGTAAACTTCATTCCATAGAAATCCTAAAAAAGATGGTAGTGGTAAAGATAAAAATATAATACAGACTGTGGGAGCTTTATATATGTAATATAAATAGAATAATTACAAAATCGATATGCAAATATCTGGGTAGAATCCAATAATAAGATTTCCAAGGTCATAAATAAGGGTATATTGCATTAACTTCTAATGTTCCAACTCATCCTCTTGGTCCTCATAAACATATTCTCCAACTATATAGCCCAAGACATAATATGTTACTGTCAGTTCTTCCATTGAAATGGCATGAAGTTTAGCCATTTGAAAAGGCATTGTTCTTTTTAGTTTAAAACACAGAATGAGTAAAGAGTTCTGGATCTAGTTGCCAGGAGTAGATTAAAGGTACTTCTGATTCTGAAATGGTACTTACAGACTGCATTAGATCATATATCTCAGACTCATTAAGATTAGCACCGAATGCAATCAAGCCGGCTTTGAGTTCTTCAAAACTAATTTGACCACTGTTGTCTGTGTCTATCATTTTGAAAATTTCTTTCAATCCAGCAATTTCTTCTTCAGAGAGACTCTCCGCAATGACCTACCAGAAGATAACAAATTTTTTAAGTAACAAAAACAAAAGATAAATATTTAAAAGAATGTTACTTCTCTGCTAAAATTTGAAAAATCAAATGATTGTTTCATCAAATTAAATATATTTACGTATCCAGAAGTCCCTGTGTTAGAATTTGTGAAGTTCAAGCAACAGATAACTTACTCTAAGAGCCATTTTCTTAAGCTTGTTCATGGCAGAAAACTGTGTCAAGCGACTTAAGATTGCAGAATCAAGAGGCTTGTCTGGTGCCACCCCATCAACCTGAACCCAAGGGTGGCCTGCAAGGAAACCGAAAAAAATAATCAGCTATGCCTGAAAAAGTCTTGCTATGTACTCTGAATTGTTGATTATACATCAATTTGTCAGTTGTTAACAATGAAATACATATATATCATACACATTATCTGACTTTCCCCAAAAGGTTCAGATTACTTGTTTTTCACACTTCTATGGAAATTATTTCACAAGAGGGACTTGAATTTAGATTGGCTACAAGCAAAAGGAACTATGATGACAGTTAATTCTCCTCGTGCTTAGCAGATAAATATTAGAAAACCAAATTTAACTTCATGATTTATCATTACAAAATATAAAATACAAAATTTAGAAGTAAGATTCCCAAATGAAAGTCTAAACTGCCAATCATATGAACTATATCCAGTTTCTTTCATGAGGTAACCAACTGAAGCTGGAAAATAATTTCCATAAACAGAAATTAGTCATAAACAATATCTTATAGTTTACATATCACTTATTAACCAAAAGATGTTTGAAAATCTACCATATATTCTAAAGTGTTTTACCTAACTAACACAGAGCTGGCTTATCCATTAAGCTAACAAAGCAATCGCTATAGGCCCCACTTATAAAGAAATTTAAGACCAATAAAAGCCAAATTACAAGAAAAGTCTTTTGTGTATATTTTATAATCCAAATAATTAGAAGTTTAATGACAATAAAAGTCTAATTTTACACAAAGAAGGCCCATAAATGCTCTAGAAAAAAATTCAATTGTATAGCTATATGTCTAAACAAAATGTGAATAGTTATTTTGTATCTCCTAATTTATGTTTTTGTAAATTTCATTACTAAATTATTTTTTATTACTTAAGACTCTATTATTAGAGTTTTATTCATCATCTATATATTTTCTTTGATACAATGATGTGGAGAGGGGGAATCGAACTCACGCCATTTTTTAAATCTCATTTTTATTAAAAATATATTCTTCTTTCATCTCAAAAACTAAAATATGAAATAAAAAAGTTACATTTACAGTTGTCGCTTTAGGCCTCAAATTACCTTGAGCCGGCCCTACTAACACATACACACATGTATGTATTCATATTTATAATATAGAAAGAGAGAACCTCCATCATTTCAAAGAACCATGAAAATGTAATTATTCAGACCCCACGAAATCCATTGGCAGGAGTAGTAGTTCTAATTATAAGATTTTATGACTCAAATATATGCACATATCTCTATCAATAAAAACGAAAAACAAATTTAGTAACTCACATAAAACTTCATGAGCAGTTAGTCGCTTTTTGGGGTCTCTAACAAGCATTTTCCGGACTAAATCTTTTGCACTTTCAGAGATATGAGGCCATGGATCTGATGAGAAGTCAAGATCACCGTGCAAAACCTGTTCAAATATCTCTTGTTCACTTTCTGTATTGAAATGGAAACCAGATGAAGGATGAGTATGATTGCTAGGATTATACGTCCCAATGTATGAATTTAATAACTGAAAAATCTTAACGATCTACCTCCCCAAAATGGAGGCACCCCACTTAAGAGAATGTAAATGATAACACCAGCACTCCAAACATCGGCTTCTGGACCGTAATGCTTACACAAAACTTCAGGTGCAACATAATATGGACTTCCAACCACATCAGTGAAAGTTTCCCCTGTAATTGAGGTCTGTCAGTAAACAATATAATAGGGGATTGAAGGAAATATTTTCAAAAGAATTAGAGAGGCTTGAATACATAGGGAAGTCCTGTACATGAGGCTTCCGCCACTGCAGGATCTGGGGAGGTTAGATGTACACAGTCTTAATCCCCAAAGAGAAAAATTCTTTTGGAATGTTATGTGATCAAATCATGCCTATTGAATTGAAAGAAAACATTTATAAAAGATGAGCCACATTAAATGACACATAACCATGCAATTGAGAAACATGTTTGTAATATGTGTGACATTGATATGGGATGTTCAACTGGGTAGACAAGAAAAGACTTGACAATCAGATCTACTTGCTATCATGAGAATGAAGAGGTAGCACTATCTGAAGACAAAATAACAACAAATAGGTTGAGATGGTTTTCATTTTTCATGGTCTGGTTATGTACAATAAAAGCTGGTGACTTCATCCCTGACTGAAGTTCATGATTCAAGGTAAATGTAAATGAGGATGAACAAAAGGCACAAAAACATAAAATAAAATAAAATGCTAGTTCAGGAGTGAGGAAAGACATGTTGCCTTATGATTTAGAAAAAAATATAGCCCAAGAAAGAGCAACATAAAGTAAAATTCATGTAACCAACCCTAATTGGAATAAGTTGTTACCAAAGCCTATGTAAACACAGCCTAAGAATTTAACACACACAAAAAAAAAAAATTTGAACTCTAAGAAATTATACCATCTGATACTATCACTTGTTAATGTTTTATTTTTTCTTTTAAGTTGGTCATATGCCACAAGGAATTTGTAGACATATCAAAATTGATCCTCTTAATTGATAAAAAAAAATACAGAAATACTAAAATAATCTTTCCCTCCCTTAGTGTTTCATAACTCCCGTTCAATAGCCTTTAGTAATAATAAATTAATTGTTAAACTAAATGTCCCTTTCTACAGTATTATATGATGTTCTAAGAAAACAGGCTGTATTAATATTTCCCATTCACCATACCCATGTTAGGTACACCATATTCTTGATATATCAACCATCGGCTGCAGATAAAGTAGCACACCAAAAATTTACAATAAAGAACAGATAACAAAGATGAAATATCATTCATTTTTTCCAATTACTTTTACATATCATCACAATTGTCTCTTTCCCAAAAACAAATTTTCATGTTTAAAGATATACTAACCAAACTCTAATATTTGTTCATCCTTTTTTTCAAAAAGGAACAAAAACTATGAGTGAAGGCAAAGCAAAAGAATTTATGAGGACAGCAAAATGGTTGTGGCATAGACTAGATTCCCTATCCATGAAAAAAACTAGGGCCATTACCGAAAATATGGGGACTCAAGATACCAGAGAACCCTAACAGACAGGACAGCCTAGCCTTACAGCTTTGGGGTCTATTGTCTCGACAACAGAAAGTTCACTCATAGAAACTCAATGTCAACTTGATCATACACAGTAACACAAAAGGAGAGAAGAGTTTTTAACAAATTCAAGAGAGAGCTTTTATTCTCTGAATTTTATCTATCTGCTATATGTGATTATGTGAATGAGAAACTCAAGAATAAGAAGTGAAAATTGAAAGATGCAAAATATAGGAGATAAAGAAAAGATCAAATGACAAATATCTATATAAAAAACTTCAAGTGTGAACAGAAGAGGGATCTAGAGGTGTTTCTGCAGTTTCAAATATGCAGAAAACGGAACATAGGTGAGGTCAATAAAGTGCTAGCTGATCAAACACATAGGCTGGGGTGGTGTTGAATAATAGGGTGTCAGTCATTCAAAATCTTATGTATAAACATGTAACAGAGGAACAGAAGATTAATATGTACATAAGTTGAAATACTCAAATTTGCATAACCAAAACAGAAAATATGCAAAAAAGAATTGTGTCCAAAATATAAAAGCAGTAGGAAAAAATGAAAAGTGGGGAAGGAACCAAAATGTAAAGTCTTGGATCAATTAAAGAAGCAATGCAGCTTTAAGAAAACAAGTTATTAATGGGAGTCCAAGTGACTAATAATCTTTTCGTAAACATTACAGCTTCATCATCTAATCTTCATAAGGAAACCTCAGTAAGCCCTTAGATAATAGTTGTGATTGGCCATCATGAAAAATATTGTTCTCATATGCATGAAATCCCATGTACCTGTCGCCTGAAATCAGTTTAATTGTAGGGAACCATTCCAATCTGAAAATGGGAAGGGCTATGGTAGCCATGTAATAATGACTTAATGTTCTATTCTAGCTTCTCCTTCTCTTTTCTGTATTGTGTCTAGCCCTGGGAAATTTCTTTTTTTTTTCTAAAATAATAGTATATTTTATTGTGGGTTGCAAAACTTGTAATAGAAGAAGAAATGAGTATTCCAGTTAGTTTAGAATGTGGGTTGTAGACTTGTAGTAGAAGAACAAATGAGCATCTAGTTATTAATTTTTCATTCTCTCAATTCTTTAGGATAAGAGTGGCATTTATTTTTAGTCAAATAATCCTCACATTTTGAATAAATAATCAAACCATTCATGGAGTTGATTTTGTTTCCAAAAAATCCCCCCAAACATCACACTGGACTTTTTGAGATAACAAGAAGAGTGCAAACCAATTCATTTCTCTTCACCGTTCTTGTTTGTCCTTAGTCGGATGAACAGATGATCTATGATCTTAATTATCTTGGTTATTCTTTATAGGCATTAAAGAAATCTGCAACTATTTGGAAGGAATGCAAGGAAAGCAGGAAAAATTCAGTCTGCAAAGACAAGTTTAAAAACTTCATACCTACTCCAGCATTAAATTGACATACAATTCAAATTCATGATTCATCATTGTTTTAAAAATGAATGTCATTGAACATAGCCAACAAAAACAGCTGACCATAGATAGCCAACAAAAACAGCTGACCATAGACCCAAAGGGTTCTCGTTATGACAAGCATTTTCGAGGATGCAGAAACTCTACAATACATTGCCAATTATCTTACAAGCCTGGTACTCTCAAAGGAACAACAGAACTCATCTTTCCAAAATTGAAAATGAGGCAATCACACCATGTCTGGAGATAATTTTGACTTTTCATACTTCATAGATCTTAACAGTGGTTTGCACAATTTGACTAGATCTTCTTACTAATTAATAAATACTAAAAAGGCTGATTTTTAATTCCAATGTGTTAAAGATCTTTGTTAACCACCTTTGGGATATATAATTTTGACAGCATAGGGATAAAGCTGAACGTGAAGATGAGAGATTCTAAATTTCTAATGACAACATGGCAGAAGATTATGATATATTATAATTAAAACTGATAATTATACATATGTGACAATGTGTGTATATATAACTATATATATATATATATGTGCATTATATCAAAAGAGCAGTTAAGATGAACTCAGAACAGGAACCAAAGGAATATTTCCTGAAGGAAAAATGCTTTTGCAGCATACCTGGCTTGAAGAATACTGATAATCCAAAGTCTATGGTCTTAAGAGGCGAATCCTCCTGCTCATTGACAAAAAGAAAATTCTCAGGCTTAAGGTCCCGGTGCATGACTCCCAAGGAATGACAGGCTTCTATTACACTAAGTATAGTCCTGGCAAGCTCAGCAGCCTTTCTTTCTGTATAATGACCCCGCTTAACTATCCTATCAAAAAGCTCACCCCCAGCACACAATTCCATGACAACATGAACTGCCACAGCATCCTCATAAGCCCCTTTAATTGAGATGACATTGGGGTGGCCAGCCAAGTGATGCATGATCTCAATTTCCCTCCTCACATCATCCACATCCTCCTGTGTCAACAGTTTCCGTTTTGCCATGGATTTGCAAGCGTACTCTTTCCCAGTTGCTTTCTCCACACAAAGAAAAGTAGTTCCATACTGCCCATGTCCTAGTTTCCGTCCCAAATTATAGTATTCCTTCAGATGACCATTTTTGGTTCTTAACACGTGGTCTGCTTGAAGTCCTGCACTTGCCATTCTCTTGACATTGTGCGGCTTCTTGGGTCTTGGAGCCTCTGCTGGTTTAGTTGTTTCCTTCACTACCTTCACCTCTTCCATTCTTGCGGGCTTTTCTGGTTTTGTCTCTTCCTTAACTATCTTCGCCACTTCTAGTCTTATGGGTTGTGCCGGTTGAGTCTCATCCTTAACTATCTTCACCACTTCTGGGGGCTTATTTTGAACTGGAGGAGGAGCTGCAGGCTCCTGTATGGAAGAAGGCACTTCACTACTAATTTCTCTTTCAGTAAATGTGACCATATCCGTTGATCGGGACCACCACAGTGAACGTGAAATTGATTGAAAGAACCCATCATTTGCGACCCTTGATTTGACACAGTTATTTCCCATCTATTACTGCTTTCCTAATAACTTCCTCTACTCTTGACATTTAAATTCATAAATCACACACATTTTAAAACCCAATCTTATCCTTCCCAAAGGATTCAAAATCAAACTCCTCCCATCCATGACCAACTCAGCTGAAAATTTCGCCAAAATCAGCAAACATTTCACAAACTAAGAAAAAATTCTACCCAGTGAATTTACAACTCATTCGATTATCTAAACAAACAACACCGAGTCAAAACAATTTGAAAGTAAAGGTCCATAATCTTCAAATAGTGCACAACAATCACCAAAAAAAAACCTTGAAACCAATTGAAGAACCGATCAAACCCTATTGTACAAACACTCCAATCGATAATCAAATCTATAGTTGAAAAGTCGCAATATATAGCCTACAAAAAAAAAACTTCCGAACCCTAACTCCTCCACCACACCTCACAAAATGATGATCAGAAAGAGAAACTAGAATCAACCCAAAACACCCAATGAAGCCAAAAACGATTATATTGTGAAATTCTACACCGAATTTGGTGAAACAAAGGAGAAAAAGAAGAAAATTAACGTTGAAAAGAAAACAATTGTAGCGATCAACCTTTGTTTACCAAGTCTCTCCTCCCTCTCTCTCTAAACGATGCTTTGGTAGGTTTTGGATCAGGATGTTGATTTTCTCATCTGGGTGTGCTCGTTTTGTCTCCCTTTCGCAAACTATATGCAAATGGGGGAGGAGGGGACGGAGGAGGGAGAAGGGAAAAGTGGCAGGTTTTTCTGTTGGAATGTTTCAAAACGCGTTTGGTAAAATACAAATTTATTGAGTGTGTATATACAATTATATATATACCCCAAAAAAAAAAGGTTGGTAAGACTTGAGAAGTGGTGGGGCCACTTGGTGATGGACGGCTGTGATTTGTGATTTGTGATCTTTGATCTTTGATCTGTGATCTTGATTTATTCATTTAATTATATGTATTAATTAATGTGAAATGAGCGGGCCACAGGTTGTATCGGATGGTGGGACTGAGTGGATTGGACTTTAGCCGCCGGTTTAGACTTCATCAGCCGGCTGCCGACTCACGCCGGTGAAAGCAAGTTGTCAAATAAAATATAAAAATAATAAGGATAATTTACTACCAAACCAAAAAAGGGTAAGAAATGGTTCGGGCTTTATTTGGATAAAAATCTTCGATAAAACTAAAATGAAATATTTTATATTATATATATATATATATATATTGAAATAGAAATTCCAAGAAACAACTGAAGATGGATTATCTAATATGAATCCTCCCGATATTTGACTAAGATGGCAAGATACCCCGTTTTGTCAAGTCTTCATACCGTACCGTCTTTAAAAAGATGATTTCAATAAATAAAATAAGACCAAAATAAAAGCAGACACTAAAATTTATTACGAATTTAATTGAAAAAACAAAGATACATCACCCCCATTATATATTTAAATGACATAAATATATTTTAATATTTTCATAATTTATTGAATACTCTTATATATATAAATCTAAATATGTATAATATGTGCATATTATATGTATATTTAATTTGAATGTATATTTAAATATAAATTTGTACTTTTAATAATATTAATCGATTAGTTTTAATTTTTAGATGAAAACAGAGCGAGAATGAGAAGACTATTTTTAAACAACATGGAGATAGAAAATGCCCCATCCTGTTGTCATTCCTACATTTCAAACACATGTAATTTCATGCGTGATGCACAAAATATCAAAATTTTAAACCCTCTAAATTAAATAATTGTCATGTCTACCCCTAAGCGGTGGCGGGTTTGGTGGGACACTAGGGAGGGAGGGCATGACCACCCTAAAATTTTCAAAATTTGATTTTTTATTCATAAATTGTGTGATATTTTTTTTCAAAAATTAAGAGTTGCCCTTTCAAAGTTTTTGTATTGATATAAATATCCTATTTAAATTCCATTTTCACCCCCTTCTCAAGTAATATTTCTGAATATGTCATTGTCCTTAAAAGAAAATTTTGTAAAGAAATTATGTGCTTAGTATTAAACATAGACTTTGGCATAGAAAAATGTATTGAGAAAGTTCTCTTTTGAGTCTTTCATAAAGTTTCTTAATGGTTTACCATAAGAAGATTCTTTGGATACTTTTGTCCCACTTTCCAAATTAAAGCTTCCTGGCAAATTCATATGGCTTTATGTCAATAATATAAATATCATATACTTTCAAGAGTTCACATCTACTTTTTTTTTTTTTTTAATTAACAAATGAACAATCATAAGAACTTGTTGTTTGGTATGAAAAAGATAATAAAAGTTGGAGTTAAAAAATTATTAAGGTATAGAGGTTGAGATTTGCTCTTTTTTTTTTTTTTTTTGGTATCATTTTGAGGGGGATAACGGGCAACCGGTTAAATTCTAAGAAAGGTAAAATCATTAATTAAATACAGTCCAGAGTCGACAATTTGAGACTAAAAGTAACAATTCTAACTATGAATTTTTATTTTTATTTTTTGTTTTTTGATATACAAGAAAGATAATTTTTTAATAAAAATATAATTTAAAATAATGTTAAAATTATTTATATTATAATAATTTTAATTTAAATATAAATAAAAGTTTTAATAAATATATAAAATATACATAAAAGTTTTTAATGATTTGTTTTCAATATATATCATAATATAAAACTGTAATACTCTTTTAATAAGAGATATATAAATGTTAAATATAATTCTAATATATTATAGACGCACAAAATTTAGGTATTCTTTTTGGGACAGTGTGCCTTCACACTAAATAAGAAAAATCTCCTCCTACCTACATACGCTGTGTTAAGCCATGCAATCACATGTATATCATATAATTATTTAATTTTAATTAAAAAATAAAAAATAAATAAAATTATAAATAAGTTACACCGACCTTTCCTGAGATTTCTGACAATTACATTGACTTTTCTTGAAATTTTTAAAATTACACTAATTTCTCATACTTTATCTAACAATATATAAATACTCCATTCTAGTCAATTTTTTTTTTTAAATAAAAAACTACCAATTTTATTTTTATATTTTTTCCATTTTGACTAATTTTTTTCATTTTATTTAAAAATAAATTTAAGATAAATAATTTTTTTATTTTATATAAAAATAAATTTAAAATTTTTATCAATATTTATTTGAAAAATAAAAAAAAAAATTGGTCAAAATTTAAAAAAAAAATTAAAAATGAAAAGTGTAATTTTGTCTCAAGAAAAAAATTGACTTGAGTGAAGTATTTATAGATTGTTAAATAAAATAAAGAAGATCAGCGTAATTTCATAAATTTGAATAAATAATTATAATTTATCTTAAAATTAAAAAATACAAATGTAATAAATTGTAATAATAATACATAAACAAATAAGAAGTAGTTTGTCCTACCCAAATGTGAAGGCAAACATTATCATTCTTTTGAAGTTAAATTTTTATTTTAAAGTAAATTGTAAATATATAAAAATTGTTTTATTCATTTAATAATAGAGTATAAATCAAGAAGAGTCAATGTTACAGAAGATCACGGTAGTTGAAACTTCACAGTCCATCCAACCGTCCGCAATCTTGTAATCTTCTATAAATCAATCTTTTTGTTTTGGGTTTGGGCGTACGAGTATGGACGTGGTCGCCACGACTCCCAACTCCGAAGTGGACAGATCTAACCTTCGAGAGAGGGCAAACCCAACTTATTCAATCCAAGGGACAGCAAAATCCCCATTTCACTGAACCATCCAATGAAAATTTGATTTCTAAACCATCCAACAATTTATAAAATCCGTCTCATATAAGTAAGTTTACAGTAATATTATTTTGATTTTTCAATCCTATTTTCTATATATTTATAAATAAATAAATAAAAAAATTAGAGTCCTTCCTCTCCCTCTCCCTCTCCCTCCACCTAATTTTTTTTATAATTTTAAAATATATCTCCTTATATTTTATTTTTGTATTCTTGCCCTCCTAATAGCTTGTTTGGAGGGTGAGAGGGCGTTTGAATCACTCAAATAAGTGAATTTATTTATGGATTCACTACTTACACATGACTTAATCTATATATCTATCTATATATATATATATATATATATATATATATAGTTTAAGGTCTAGATCCACTGACATTGCCAATGATTAATATGCATCTCTTTATCCTGGGTCACAACCGAGTCTAATAGCACCCACACTGAATTCTTGATAGTTAAATAAAGGAAACGCACTAAGTTGATTGCTCTAAGTTGCTGGGTAACTATTTAACCACTAGTTTTTGTGTTGCACATAAAACGTGGAAAACGCTCGCTCCTCTCTCTCTCTCTGTCTCTCTTATCCACAACGCAGCAGCGTTGACGCACAGGTCACAATAGACTAGACTAGCCTGCAACTTGCTTTTGGTCAAATCCAAACGAGCCATTGATTCTAAAACCAACTCATTCAACATTCCAAGTTCTAACCCTCCCAACTTCTTCCTGACAAATGACGTTATGTGATTGTTAACACACAACCCTTCCAACCCGTTCTCATGATGAATGACGTTATGATTAGACTCCTTCCACAATGAGACTTAAAAATGAAGAAGATAGAAACAGAGTGACCTGCTCTGTTCCTTCCTATATAAACTCGTTCTGAATAGTACCTAGGAAACAAGCAAGGAATGGAAAAATATAGCCTACCATATTGGAAACCTAAAACTCAGCACTAAGTCAGCTCACAAATCATGACCAACATCCTCCCCTCCCCAAAAAAAAAATTAAATAAGAGTATTAATTTTTGACACGATACGATAACACGACTCAAATCTGACACATAATTAACAGGTTTGGGTTAAATTTATATGAGTTCGGGTCATAAATGGGTCAACTCGTTTAACACGATTATTAAACGTGTCGTATTCGAGTTATAATCGAGTTGACCCATTTAACACGAAATAACCCATTTAATTATTCGTGTCAAACCCGTTTAATACAAACTCGCCTAACCCGTCTGACCTATTTATTACCCATATAAGTAAGATTAGTTTTGTAAATTAATTTAACATCTTGGATGATGCTATGATATATGATTGTGTGGTGCATTTATTATTATTACTATAATGTGTTAAAAATGAATGAATTGAATTTTATTTAGTAATTTTATTATAAAAACATGTTATACAATTTAAATGAGTCGTGTTATCCGTGTTGTGTTATTCGTGTTTTAACATGACCTGTTTAATAAACAGGTTACACGGGTCGTGTCGTGTCACCCGTGTATTATACAGGTTGTGTTAGGGTTGAACAAGTTGACACGATTAATTAATCGTGTCGTGTTCGGATCGACCCATATAATATAATACTCTTACCTTGACACGACACGAACACGACACGACACGATTAACACCCCTACCATTAAGTCAGCTCAGAAATAATCATCCCCCTAACCTGGTACTCGAATCATTTCACATGTACCTATCATGACTATACTAAAATGAAGGTTAAAAATTCGAGCATGGAAATCACCTCTTTGCTCGTAAAATAAGATTACGTGATTTTACGTGTTTTAAATTGTGCAAGTAATACTAAAATTGATCTATTGTAACATGAAGGTCACAAATTTGAACGTGAAAACAACCTCTTTGCTTGCGAAATAAGATTTTGTACATCTAATCTTTTCTCTAAATCCCGAAGTGTTAAGAGTTTCGTATCCTAAACTAATCCTAAATTGTGTGTATAAGTTCACTTGCTTTTCCATGAGCTTCTAACAAAACTTCACTACTAATTAGGACATGTGTAATAACTACCACCGCATCATGTACTCCACCCGGACCCAATCAAAGGGGTAATCAAGTGAGTCCTGACTTGAAGCATGCATTCATGGATCCAAAAATTCAACAAAAACATAATATCCAGTTACACATCTCACACCACAAAGAAAAGTTGTAATTGGAACAGAAGCCAGGAATTGACCCGTGGCGTATGCCAACAACAAGAAAAACATTCATCATGGGACCATTTGGGAAGAAATAATTCCAATAGTCAAAGTTTCATAAAACTTCTAGTAAACTGATACAATTAAGGGTTAAGAAGCACGGATGCAAGCTGGGAACACAAATACGGTACAACTCAGACAAAATTCAAAAAAATTAAATAATTTTTTTCCTTGTGTCCAAGTATGTTCGTATCCGATACAGATACGTGAGACAAAATACAATGTCCATACTTCATAGAGAGTTTTTAATTCAACCAACGCGATTTTGAAATAAATGTTTCACTCTCATGTAGTTTTTTTACTTACAGGATATTTAGAAACAGAGGGGAGAAAAGAAAAGAGAATAAAATTTAAAATTGAAGAGAAAAGAAAAGAAAATGAAATGTTTATCTTTTATCTTGTTTGATAGTTTAGGAAAGAAAAGAAAAAAGAGCTATTATTTCTTATTTAAATGATCAATAGGAGAAAAAAGAAAAGAAAATATAAAAAATTATTTGACAACTATACCAATTTCTCTTTATGTTTAAAAATTTTAATTCTTTCATTTATAAATAATTTTAGTATTTCAAAAAACCTCATTAACTATACTTTCTTCTCTTCAAATCTCTCCACTTTTGGAGAGATTAGATAAATGAGTTAAAACCTTCGAACTTTCTTTCTTATTCTTTTATTTTCAATCTATTAAAAACTTTCAAACAAAAGATTGAACTATTTCCTTCCCCTCAATCTTTTTTTTATCTCTCCAATTCTCCCTATCCAAACGAGTTGTTAGAGGCGTCTATTCATTATTCAAGAATTCATTACTAATTAAGATTTTATATTTTTAGTCAAAACATTTGTACAATTTTTGGCTTCACAGCGTCTCTGTGACAGGTACCATAAATTTGGGAAATATGTATAAAAACATGTGGGACCCAAAATTTTGATTTAAAAACACATTCTTATGGTAAAAAAACTCAACAGTTAAGGTGTATATATGTACCTAAATTCGTGTAAAAGGACAGTTAACAGTTGATGGTCAAAATTTATTCTCTAAACAAATCACCCCCAACAGTTGCTTGAGGATGAAGAAGGCGCTTACTTCAGACATCTGTGGCCAATCCAAAGAGATCAGCATCTCTGGACTTGCGATTAAAGGTTTCCTTTCGAGGACGGCCTCCAACTGGTATACCTGGCATTGTCGATGATGAGGATGAAGAAGCCCCATCATGTATGACAAAGCCATTCATTTCGTCAGCTGCTTCAAATAAATGGTGGAGCACACCAAATAAGCGACGCTCAAAAGCTTCACTATCACTGCGTAGCCCAGAGAAGTCAAATGGTTGAAGCTCCCACGACTCCACTGGAAAAGAACCTTTAACCATCTGGTCTGTGACATCTTCTTCGGTGTATTCTTTGTTGGACTGCACCACTTCGGAAGGCCTGAAAACAAGGAAAATATATATATAGGTGTGAAACCAAAACTACCATCCGGGGTTTAAATTTTTAAAAGTGTAAGATACAATCCTCTTAATCATTCCAGAATATCCAGATGTTATGAAACTGAGACAAAGGGCCATATCCCAAGCAGAACATTGTTCTGAGGATTCTAATATTACTTTTTAACAGTTCACTAAAATTGGAAAGTGGAAAAGAGATTACATTGGCAAACTTAAGGTCACTTGTTTGTTAAAAATTATAGATAAATTGTAATTTTATTTTCTTACCAACCAAAAGAATTTGGCAATTTCAAATAATTGCATTTGATTATCTCTCGTAGGTGTTACCCATAAAATCTCAAGGTGTATTTGTTTCTAATCCTTCCCTTCTCACTATTCCATCTTAATACCCTCAATTCTCAATTCAAACATATTTCATCAACATGTTTGACTGCCCAAGAATTCTTAATGAAGAAATCACCACCACCTTATATCCATCTCACAAAATTTTGATCTATTTCAATTAGTAGTGACTGACCATAAACACTTGGAAACACTCATTAATTTCAACCCAGCCTGATCAACGATCCATATACCAGAATAGGTCATAAGCAGGATTCAATTACTACTCCCGAGTCCTTGCAGATAAATGATTGTTAAGATAAAACTCACTTTTGGATATTCAATCTTCAGCTTCTCCATTCCACCCCCCAATTTCACTAAAATTCAATTCCATATTCTAACTTCATTCTATTTATCATTATTCTTCTCATTCTAAAGTCTCACTCTATTTTTTCATTCTTTTTTTTTTTTTTTAATGTGAAAGATAAATGTTTATATTCCTGAAAGGCTGAAGTTTGAGAGATTAACACCAATTGCAGGATGAATTTCCTTATGCATATCAATAAAATAACTAATCCTAATACAAACATAATATGCAAATAAAGATAACATTGCGCTGCAAAAATGTAATCATCTAAGTGCAAGAAAATTTGCAGAAGCAAAGCATTTAATTGCCTAATGCCGCTCCATGAATTATAGAACCCCTTCCATTCAATTGGATCAATTAAATAACTTTCATGAACCTTGCTCCCCTTTTGGGGGTCTTTCTTTTGGAAAAAATACTAAAAAGTCCCTAAAATAAATTTTTTAATCCAAAAAGTCCAGGATACATAAGTGGTTTCAAATTTTCATTCTGGCATTCAAAGCCACTTATGTATGCAACCAACATTACTACAGAGGATAAACAACATAAGTAATGAAGCTCACTTTTTTTTTTCTTTTTTCGATCAGTATAAGTAATGAAGCTCACATGAAGTGCAAGCATCGTATTGATTTTCATCCGATGTGGAGAATAAAGGCAAACCTTGATGTAAATGTTCTCAACAGTCAACACTAAAAGTAATTATCTCTAAAATATTTATACCCAAACTTGCCACAAAAAAAAAAAATACATCCAAGTTCACGAAGCGAACAAATTTCTTTTGACTCCTCTTTTTCCTTGAAAAATGATGAAAGGTTTCCAACGAAAATTTATTTGCATGGTTATTTGAAGCTCGAAGATATGGTCTGAGCAGGCCAGACCATAACACAATTAGGAGGAATGCCAAGAGTTCAAAAACTTTGGCTACCCAAACAGCCATTGCTCATAAGACCAAGCAACTTCAACCAGAAGGCCAAGTCCATAGGTAAGTTCTTTCCTTATTCAAATAGAAGGGGTTTCTAACAAAAAGACAACTTTCCATCATCAAGGTTCGTAACCAATGTAACAGCAATTACAGAGTTCAAAGGAAAATATAATTTGGTGCAAGCTAAGGTGAGAAAAAGCAAGGAGCAAAAATATGACCAGGTTAAGCTAAGCTAATATATGGTGAACAGTAGTCACGAACTATAGTCAACTTTGGGCTTTGACATGTGTGATGAAACTGGGTTCATCACACAGGTCAACAGTGAGTATAGTACTATCCTGGGCCCAAATAAGGCCTTCAATATAATAATTACAATATACGATTTGATAAGGAAGGGTAAAGAAAACTATAGTTTTCAAGCAAATGCACAATAGTGAATTGTTTATCCCCATGTTCACATTAGAGAGTATTTATATATATAACACGTGTATATAAATATACATTTACATGTGTATACATACACACATATATTATATAATAATTGACTTCCAAATTGAAATCAAAATTACACCCCTCATCTTTTGTCCACTTGTATCATTTTGTATTTTATAGGATATCGCATATCTTAATGTCCATGAAGTAAGAATGTGCCCTTATTGGTCTTCCAATTTTGCCACGAGTCTTTCTCAACAGCCAACATCCTGTAATGTTTTCATTCGTTCTTCTAGTGCTTCCCCATGCTGCAACCATGCATCCTTAAAGATAACTTCATTGTCCCCATGCCTCCACTGGTAGGGTAGGAGCATAATGTTTGAAGCACGGACACTCTATCTAGGTTCACATGTCCTTGTCGAACACTAATACTTTTAAAAACTTTCCAGATACGCAAAAAAAAAAAAATCCAATTTTTTTTATTTTTCTAAATTCGAACATGCTTTGGACACATTTGGGACACTTTTTGTTTCTTCTCCTTAGTTCTTTTTTTGGTTATATATATACACAAATATGTTTTATGTAATAATCAATAAATTTATTTTGAAACTTGAATCATGAATGTTGATGATTAAATAAAGAAATTCTTGAATTTTTATTTGACAGCTTTGTTATTTTAATGTATTAATAATATTTTTGTAATTTGTATGTTTTTATGTCACTTTCAATTGAAATAATATTAAGTTTTTATTATATGATCATATAAAAAATTTATATATATTTAGTGTGTTTCAGATGTATCCGTATCCTACTTTTTTGATAAATGACGTATCCATATCTGTGCTTCTTACTGTACAGCTCATCTCGTGTCCAATAGTGAACTGATTCCAAGATATCTACCACAACAACTTGTTAGCCTAAATGGTATCCGTAAAAATGATGGATCAATTGAGGCAGCAAATGAACTCTAATTTTCTCTTTTAGGCATCCGCTGTTTGTAACAAAGACAGCTCCAATTTCTCCAACTCACTCCCTTCCCCAACCCAAAAACAAATATGAGCAAGCTAATTTTACTCCAACCATGCAATTTAATTGATCCACAACCCTTTTTTTACAATTACTCATAACTTCAATCTAATAACAATTTTTATATAAATATTTTGGTACTTGAAGCATCTCAAATTTTCACCTCTCCGAAGTATTTGTTAACATTATGTTTGGAAGTTTTGGAATGAAAAAAGAAAGAAAGGATAATTTTAAGCCTTTGTTTGGAAGTTTCGGAGAGAAGAGAAAAGAAAGGATATCTTAAAATGGAAGAGAAGAGAAGAAAAGAAAGTGTTAGTATTCAACATGTTTGAATATTTAGGAGAGAAATGAGAAGAAAATAACTATTTCTTGTTTAAAAAGTTAGTAGGAGAGAAAAGAAAAGAAAATATATAAATTATTTGACAATTAAATCCATGTTGTTGGAAAAACTCTAATTTTTAATACAAACATTTAAGGATATATTTGACATTTTAAAAACTTCATTAAAGGGTTTCTTTTTCTCCATTTTGAAGAAGTGAACTTTATGATTCATCTTTCTCTCCATATATCTCCAAATCTTCTCTTTTGCATCACTCTACCTTAATCTTTTCTTTTGTCTCCAAATCTTTCCATCCAAGCAAACGGCAAATCACAGATATCCACAATATATCACGAGCGTATGGTTACATTCTATGTTTCCGGATTATTTTTTAGGCTAACCGCAAAAATCGACGGATACCGTATATGGTTTTTTTTTTTTTCATCGAGTATTATTAGAACAAAATAACAGGGAATTAGTAAACCTAACAATCAATCTAGGCAAATTGGCAAATGCCTTCAAAGGCAATCAATAAGAAAACGTTCCTATTTTCTCACTTCAATCAAGCGAAGTATTTAAATTAGGTTCAATTCCAACTAATGTCATAGTTTATTCATGATGTAAAATCGTAGTTTTCTAAGTTTTTTTCCCGACATTTACTCAGCAACCAAACAGAGGCTACAAGGGAAAGGTAAATTACCTTCCAAGGCAACCCTTGAAAATCTGTTCGGTTTTCTCGCACTTCCTAACGAATTTTCCCGGCTCGACCTCTTCGGTTCTACAATGTGATTTCATAATCTTTCTCGTGGAGCATCGGTCGCCGGATGTAGAGTTCAAGTTTTCGAATTTGCTAACATCACCGGACCGTAAATCGTCCGACACGTCCTTCCACATCCAACCCATTGTACCTTCTAGCTTCTTGGAGAATCAAGAATTGTATTTGTTGCACAGGCAGTAGAGTACAGAGAGCTCCCACATTTTATAGGAGACGAAAATCTGTGTTACGCACTCGTGAAGCTCACGTGAGTTTTTTTCTCAAGATAAAAACAAAAATAAAAACTAAAAAACACGTTTAAAATTAAAGTAACGCCAAACTTAAATTATTTAGTATGTTTTTAGGACAGAGCTGTCAGTGATAGGGATGCAATTCGGACGTGTCGGGTTTGAATTGAATTATTTTTTAAATATAACAATTCAAGTTTGATTTGAATTTGATCTTAAATTCGAATAATCTATTCGAATCTAATCCTAATTAAAATTTATTAGTATTAAGATCAATCTAAGTTTGATTATTAATTTTAATTTTTAGATTTTATTCATGATTTTTTTAATAAATTATTATTTTTCTCTCTATTTTAATTATATATTAAAAATTTTAATAATTTTCTTAATTTTATATTCTAAAAGAAACTAAAAACTATTAAAAGAATATGATATACCACAAATTGACACACCAATCATCTTGAGACACGTGTGCTCACGGATATGATAAAACTCGATCATCCAGAGCAGGCGAAGCCTTCAGAGCACTTTTATGCACTTATCCTCCAGAGGTTATGCTCTGGACAATATTCACTCAGAGTATTCCGCAGGGTTCAGACCTCGTTATTTCCTTAACGTCCACCAAACAGAGAATAAGGCAACAGTCTTCTACAAGGAAACTGCCACACATGGTTATCTCTATATTGATACAATGTCTAACAAGGTAACTGCAATCTCCAATGATCGAATCCCTATTTTCATGGCTCCAAATCCTAATCAACTTAGGAAAATCACGGTCTATAAATTAAACCCTACAGGTACGCTTTATTGTCATAATCATTCTTTGACTTTCATTACAGTCTTTTCAATTCAGTTTACTTACTTAAGCATCGGAGCGGCTACCGCCAGAGCCAATCAGGTAGCCCTCTGATCCCCCTTTTTGAGTGTTCTCTAGGTCGCGGAGCCCAAATTTCTTGCGAGCCAAAAAGTGCAGCATCAGAATACATTCAACATAATTTAATTTAAAAAAAATGTTAAAAGTCAATAAATTTTAAAATTATAAAAATATAAATAATAATTCTTTGAATGAATTCTTATTAAACTAACTGTGGATGACTGAAGTATGAAAATTATAATGTACAAAATGTTGAATTCAGATTCAGGTTGGGCTTGTGTTTTCAAAATCTCAGTCCAAACTTAAATCTAATTTAGATCGGGTTTGAAATTTTTTGTCTAAGTCCAATCCAAAGTATAAAAAATGAAACACGAGTCTTAAAAATTTCAGGTCAAACTTAAGTTAAGTTTGAGTTAACCCGTTCAAATTGCACTCCTAATTAGCACTCCTTATTTTACAATTAAGTTCTAAAATAATAGTTTTTTAATTATATAAAATGTACTATTTGAAGTCCAAGTGAACAATAAAGGAGTGGGAATAACTCCACTCTATTTTTAAAATTCTTTTCCAACACATAATTATGTTAAAAAATGAAAAAGAAAAAATCAGAGCTAAAGCCACTTTTGTGGGGATGCAATCTATAGGGAAAAAAAATGTTTCAAATCAGGCTCAAGGCACAAATAAAATCATATTTTTCAAAAAAACTCATTACATCCTCATTCATCTCCCTAAAATAGATATTCTGATATGTGCGAAAGTATAAAGATTCTCATGATACTTATAATTTAATTTAGTTGCCATTTATTTATTTTGGGCCTTTTAGTTGGTGAGAAATGATTTATTAGCTCCGGTCTGTTACATCTGAACTAATGGATGAATGATATATAAAATAAATATTGGTATAACTTATATATTTTATTTATATGTCATTTATTAATTGTCTAAATGCTTTGCACTGAGACATTGAATAATTTTCAGAGCAATGTCGTTTGAATAGTGATTTATATATGATTTTTTAAAAAATATTTTTTAAATGTGTTTAAGAATTTTGTAATTGATTTTTTAAAAATTGTGAAAATGTATTTAGATATGATAATCTGAATTTAAAAAAAAAATATGAAAATGTGTTTGTATATAATTTTAAAAAATATTTTTTCCCCTTTTTTACATACTAATATTAACACATGTTAATTATCGCGATAAAACCTCATACAAGAAAAAAATCAAGAGTTAAAATTTTTATAGTTAAAGTCAAATGAGCTTACAAATCATATGTTACATTGAATCCCAACCCAAAAAAATCTAATCTCTCACTTCCTTTCTATCAGGCATTCACAAAGACCACCACTCACCTCTATTACAACATAGGACCACCACCCGCCTCCCACACCACCTCACCAGCGCATATCACTAACATTCACTGGGAGCCACCACCGTGACCACTAGGCTTTACCCACAATCACCTCCTATCCTCCTCTTTCTCTCCTTCTCCAAATGACAACAAGAACAATGGAGTAACGATGCTCAACACCTCTACTAAGTAAACAGAGGTCAATAAGGGATTGTGATAGAAAATGGATGGGTTTGCCATGGATAATAGGTGATGTTGAGAGAAGGTAAAGAGATGGAAGGGGGAAGATTTTGAAAATTTTCAAAAAGGGAGAAAATGAATTTTCAAAATCGGTTTTTGAAACACAACATTTGCAAATCTTAACCAAATATGAATTGAATTTTCAAAAATCATGAAACAAGTTTTGAAACACTAACCAAATGCATTATATACCATATCATTTGAGATAAAAATTTAAAAAATATTAGGGTCTTAAAACTAACCAAACAATTTGAGCTTGACTTGTGATTAATTCAGTTAGAGATTCGTTTGAAATTGACTCGCAAAATAAACAAGTCAAACTTAAATATATTTTAAAATTCCTCAATCTATTAAGCTCGACTTGAACTCAACTTGTTAAGCACAAAATAACTTAATAATATATAAAAAATCAAGTTACTCGAACTCATAATTAATCCGATTATAAGTTCATTCAAGATTAGTTAAAAAAAATTAATAAATCAAATTTAAACATAATTTAAAATTTACTCGAACTTGTGATTAATCTGATTAGAAGTTCATTCAAGATTAATTGAAAAAATTAATAAATCAAATTTAAACATAATTTAAAATTTATTTATTTTAGTAATTCAACTTAAACAACTTACTTATATGACTCCACTCATTTATAACTCTAGCAAGGAGGTTATAGTAATTTTCTCGTTATATGCTCGCTTACTATTACTATTTGCAATGGTTACAAACTTACAATGGTAGACCAGATAGACATATTTGCTAAGAGCTTCATCGAGAGCTGGCTCACATGAAATCAGACCACCAGCAGTTACAAAACAATGAGGTATTTGTTCAAACTGCAATCCTTATTTGAAAATTCTGGCAGCAAGCTTCTATACTTTCACGTTTCACAGTTTCAAAATTTTCATCTTTCAAGTATCTCTAAATCATCTAAAATCCGAACTTCCAAGAAAAATGAAGAAACCCACATGAAAAACCAGACAGAAACCAAAAACTTCGGCTCGCTCTTCAATGAAATCACAGAAATTTTAGGATCGGATGACGTTGTTATGGGTATAAATTCATCTGTGTCTTCACTATCTAAAGAAACCCATTTGAGAGATGTTGAGATAAAGGAAGAAAACCCAGCTTGCGTACAACGTGTTTGTGAGAATGCCATCGACAATGGGGAGCGAGAAAAGGCAAATACATCGATTTTGGTAGATACCGAGTTGGGGAATTCGGGTGAAATTGATGTTAGTCCAATCGTTCATAAGGTTACTGAAATTGTACGAGCAGAAAATTGTGCAGCTTCCATGGAGGAACGGTTAGAAAAGGTGGGTCTTGAGTTTGATGCGGAGATTGTTGAAAAGGTGTTGAAGAGGTGCTTTAAAGTGCCCCATTTAGCTCTAAGGTTTTTCAATTGGGTGAAGCTAGTAAATGGGTTTTGTCACACAACGGAAATTTACAATACAATGTTGTACATAGCTGTGGAAGCAAAGGAGTTTGTGCTGGTTGAAGAATTGGTGGAGGAGATGGAGAAGAACTCTTGTGGGAAGGATATCAAGACATGGACCATTCTCATATCAAATTATGGGAAGGCAAACTTAATTGGCAAAGCCTTGTTGATCTTTGAGAAGATGAGGAAATCTGGTTTTGAACCTGATGAGGCAGCTTACAAACTGATGGTCCGTTTGCTTTGTATTGCTAGAAAGGCCGAAATTGCAATGGAGTTCTACAAGGAGATGGTCCATAAGCATATGGGGCTAGATATGAATTTGTATAAATTACTATTGAATAGCTTAGTGGTATCAGGAGATATTGCCTCAGTTCACTTGGTTGCTGATGACATGATACAGATTTCTCAGATTCCAGAACACAATGTATATCCTTGCATGCTGAAGAGTTTTTGCATTGCGGGGAGAATTAGAGAAGCCTTAGAACTGATTCGCGACCTGAAGAATAGAAATGTAACCCTTGACCCTCAAAATTTCGAGACTTTGGTGAAAGGACTCTGTAGGGCTGATAGAATTACTGATGCTTTGGAAATTGTTGATATTATGAAGAAAAAGACTGCTGTTGATGAGAAGGTTTATGGAATTATCATTAATGGCTACTTGAGGAGAAATGATATTTCTAAGGCATTTGATCTGTTCCAAAGCATAAAAGAATCTGGGCATTTACCTACAACTTCCACCTATACTGAGCTGATGCAGCACCTCTTCAGGATGAATGAGTATCAAAAAGCCTCCGAGCTATATGATGAGATGCTGGAAAAAGGAGTTCAGCTAGATAGTGTGGCAATTACTGCTATGGTTGCCGGTCTTGTTTGCCAAAACCGTACTTCTGAAGCTTGGGAAGTGTTCAATACTATGGAGGAAAAGGGCATCAGGGTGACTCCTAAATCTTATTCCATTTTCATCAAGGAGCTTTGTAAAATTTCAAGGATGGATGAGATTTTGAAGGTTTTGAATAAAATGCAAGCTTCCAAAATAACTAATGGAGATAGTATTTTCAATTGGGTCATATCTCATTTGGAGAAAAAGGGAGAAACGGAGATGGTTGAAAAAGTAAAGCAGATGCAGAGAGCCTATAAACTTTACCCACAAGCATGTGAGGCATCTAGGAATGATCTATCAAGTAGACAGGAGCTCAATATGGAGTTGAACTCTAACCAAATAGAACCAGAAAGGGTGGATTCTCACTTGGTGGAGTCACTTTCAAAATCTTATAATGACAAGGATCTGAAAGAAATTTGTGGGATTTTGTCATGGTCAAAGGACTGGTGCTTAATAAAGGAAGCTCTGGAGAAATGCACCATTCAGTTCACACCTGAACTGGTTGTGGAGATTTTGCGTAATTGCAGTCTGCACGGTCATTCTGCATTACACTTTTTCTCATGGGTAGGACAGCAAGCTGGTTATAGCCACAGTACAGAAACATATAACATGGCCATCAAAATCTCAGGACATGCGAAGGATTTTAAACACATGAGAAGCCTTTTCTTTGAAATGAGAAGAAGACGTTGCTTAATAACATCAGATACATGGACAATTGTGATAATGCAGTATGGTCGAACAGGTCTGACAGAAATTGCTCTGAGGAATTTCAGAGAGATGAAAGCTAATGATTGTAAACCAACTGCCAGTACATACAAATATTTGATTCTCTCTCTTTGTGGGAGAAAAGGTAGGAAGGTAGATGAAGCCATTGAAATATTCCAGGAAATGATTCGAGTGAGATGTATTCCAGATAAAGAATTGGTTGAAACTTATCTTGCTTGTTTATGTGAAGTTGGCAAGCTGTTGGATGCTAGAAGATGCACAGAATCTCTTCGAAAAATTGGTTTCACAATTCCACTAAGTTATTCATTGTACATTAGGGCTCTTTGTCGAGTAGGGAGGTTGGAAGAAGCTTTAGCATCATTAGATGAGGTTGGTCCAGAGAGATCTATCCTGGATCAGTATATTTATGGAAGCCTCGTTCATGGATTGCTAAAAAGGGGATGTTTAGAAGAGGCGCTGGCTAAGGTGGAAGGTATGAAGCAGGTAGGTATTTATCCAACTGTCCATGTGTATACATCCTTGATTGTTCATTTCTTGAAGGAGAAACAGATAAGTAAGGCTTTGGAGATTTTTAAAGAAATGAAAGAGAAGGGTTGTGAACCTACAATTGTCACCTATTCGGCATTAATACGGGGGTATATGAACTCGGGGAAGGTGGTTGATGCTTGGAATGTTTTTTATCAGATGAAAATGAAGGGACCATTGCCTGATTTTAAGACTTATTCAATGTTCATTTCTTGTCTCTGTAGTGTAGGTAAGTCTGAAGAAGCCTTGAAACTTATTTCTGAAATGTTGGACAGTGGGATTGCTCCTAGCACTGTTAATTTTAGGACAGTTTTTCATGGGCTAAATAGAGAGGGCAAACAGAATTTAGCTCATACTGTACTGCAAAAAAAGTTGGCTCTTGCAAGTAGAAGGAAGTTTTCAACATAAGTTTTTGATCCATTTCTTTGGTAAATATTCATATTTCTGTCTCATTTAAATTATCTGAATTTTCTAAGAGAAGTTTAGTGTAATAATGATGGAAAAGTCATTAGTATTATCCTGATATTCTGCTGGGAACCATTACAGTGTGTTTGGTTTGAATGAGTTAAAAGGAAAGGGAGGGAGAGGGAACAGAAAGGGGCTTATTTTATGTATAGTTCAAAAATAAAGGAGAACAAAGGGAAGGTGTGGGCTTAAAAATTCATCTTGCTCTCTTTCGAAAGTAGGAGGAAACCTTGGGAAAAGATTAAAAAGTTAATGATTACTTGTTTCACCATTTTTTCAAAAAAAGAAATTAATTAATTAATTAAATTCCTATTTTACCTTTCTTACTCGCATAATAAAACATTGAATAATGTTATGTGACTCATTTATGTTTATCCAAAAAAGGTGCTCGAATGATGTGACTAATATAAAAACCGTTGATCGATGAGATGATTTTTTTAAAAAACAATTGATGTGATAGTAATCAATGGTTATCTTTTATTCAGGCAAAGATATGGACAGACATGCATGATTCATAAAACACCCCTCTAAAACATTACATTCCTTTCTTTTTTCCCTTTCTTAAACGAGACAGGAGGATTACACTATCCTCTCCTCTCCTTCATAATAAATATTCTCCTCTCTTTCTCCTTTCCCTTTCGCTTATCCAAATGTTGGCTTGTGTGCCCACCTGTATCTGGTTTGACGACCTTTGCATTTTCTCAAGATGTTGATTTTATGCAACCTCCCCAGAAGGGTTCTTTATTTGGCAGGACAATTAATTTTGGCATGAACCCACGTCAATTTATGTATTAAATAAAGCTAAGTTCATTAGAGGTTGTGCACTAAGAGGGATTGTAGACCATCTCAATTGTATCATTAAACTAGTAAATTATGGTCTGATTTCTGTTGAGCCAAAAGGATTCTCATTCTAGGATGATTAGTTCTTCTGATGTTTGCCAAGATGCTTGGATCTTTTCTCCAGTGTCGTGTGTTTCCGCAATCTCACTTGGTATAAAAATAAACTTATATAAATGGAGGTCATTGAGCCAGTTATAAAGCCAACAATGCAAGAAGTCTGAACAATAGAGATTTGGCAAAAAAGGTTATGCCCTGATGTGCTATTTCATGAGTTAGAAACCAATCCACAGAAGTTAGCCAAACTCAGTATTTTTCATTCACCGGATATGGGGCAATTGCCCTCCTCTCTTGGATTTATAAAGTAGTCAATTTCTGAGGAATAAGAATCATATCTTACTGTAAATAATTTGAATGAGAAACATTTTTATTTTTTACCCAATAATGTATCCGAAGTCAGCAGTGCCATTGCTTGAAATCTTCCACACCAGTCCTACATTCCCAAGTGAGTTCTCCATTGTTGTCCAGCTTAGATACAGTCAACCAGAGGGTCTACCATCAAAATTATATCTGAAGAGAAACAAGGGTCCAGCAACAGCTTCAGTTATTGCTCATAAGAATGGAAAAATGACTGCATATGTGAGAACCAAATTGTACCAACTGCCATTTAAGCATCACGATATTAGATCAATGGTGCGTATTTGAGTTATTTCTAATAAAGAAGAAGCAAATTAATGACATAAAATCTTTGAATTGAAGATAAATAGATTCAATATACCCTGATAGGAAAAAAGTTGACCAAAAAAGATACAAAAACTGAATTAGGGAAAATTTGCTTTTTGACTCTTGCAGTGTTTCATAATCATAACACTACCAGAGAAACCAGAGTAAAAGACTGTCGGAGAATGCAAACCGGTCATGGCCATTACATGCACAATATATAAACAAGTAATACAAGAAATGCAAAGACAGTGGTAGGCTCACAAGGGTGCATGCTCATCCGAATTTAAAGTTCTTCAGCTGTGTAAGCAAGCTTTTATACATGTGGTCATATGCTAATAACTCAAACACCTAGACAAAAGCCAACCATCTGACTCTAGACTGTCCTGTACATGGATTTTTTGCAACCAGTCATGGATTTTCAATCCACATCATTTAAAGGTGGTGTTACATTTGGAATGTGAATTAATGCATATTGAACTTAAAGAAGAAGAAGAACTTAGAGTGAGAGAGAGAGAGAGATGGAGAGTTGAATTAACATAGTAACCAAGATAATAAGCTAACTAAGGCATTAAACCATCACATATTTTAACTGACAAGAAAGAACCTGAGATAAAGCTGATCTGGTTGAACCCAAAGATTTATACTTCTTACATTAGATATAAACAATACATACCCAAATATAATTATTAAAGTCATTAGCATGCCAATCTCGAAGTCAAGCGCAACAGTGGAGTCCAAAAAAGATTGCCAGCTAAGTTGCAGAAATGGACACTTGATCAACAAAAACCTGAAGATGGTTCCAAAAAAGCTTGATTAAAACTTCTAAAATTATTCTGTCCACGAAACATAAAATTTAACAGGTAGAAGTTGCTGCCAGTCCAAAAGTCCCTAATAATGTGAAATAAATTGGGAGATTGTTTCAGACTGCAAAATCAAAAGTGACATGAGCCTTGAAGTCCAAAACAGAGTACATGGGGCAACTAGATGCTGACTTTCAAATTCATATATACTGAGCAAATATCCAGAGCATCACAATGCAGCAAATCATAACCTGTTCAACAGTTCCCATAGATCATCAAATCTAACATAACTGTCTAGAAAAGGACATGTCTACTGTCCAGATCATTAGTATTAAACCATCAGCAAAAATTCAGATTCATTCATCTCAAGAGAGTTAACCAAGTCATAGCAAATGACAACCCTGTATGCATGAACATGTGACATTGGATTGTGAAGACAATTTTTTTAAGTCTCTTGGGCTTCAAAAACATATCCTCCTAACAAAATTTTATCACGGGATTATATTAAAACTCACTTCGCATAGCTCAGAAACTTAACAGGAATCATTGGATGTCATACCTGCATTAGAGCTTCTTAACAATTTCTTCGTTTACACGCTTGTAGTAAGACATCCTCTGGATGGAAGTTAGAGCTTCTTCATATTTTCGGCTTTGAAATGCATTTGCAAAGGATTTAGACCACTGTTCCAGTTTGTCTTGCATCTGGGAGAAAAAGAGAGTCAGAAGGTTGCAATAGAGGAAACACTTGTCACCTATGAAGCACGGACACTCTATTTTGGCTCACGTGTCCTTGTCGGACACGTGTCAGACACCGACACTCTTGGACAAGTGTTGGACACTTTAATCATGGATATTGACGGTTAAATGAAAAAGTTCTTTAATTTTGATTTAATAGCTTTGTTATTTTAATATCTTAATAATATTTTTGTGATTTGTGTATTTTTATACCAATTTTAATTGAAATAACATTAGATTTTTATTATATGGTCATATAAAAAATATAAGAAATTTATATATATTCAATGTCCCTGATGTATCCGTGTCTTACATTTTTTAGAAATAACATATCTATGTGTCCGTGTCGTGTCGTGTCGTGTCCCGTGCTTCTTAGCTTGTCACAGAAAGAGTTAAAACTCAAATCAGGATGCTATGCAAGTATGTTTTTCTTCCCTGCAAATGGATTGGACACACCACAAATGCGAAGGTTTTGAGTAACAATTGTGGCATCCCTAGCCAGACTATCAACTTAGCCCAATATCTATCTTGCTCGGATGGTGTTAACTATCAATTCAAGGTCCTGCCCCTAGGCATTCCTCTCACTAGCATCACCAAAAGTTGATCTATAACTCAGCATATGAGACATGTATAAGGCTGTCAGGTTGACTCCTGCAACACCGACTCCACCACCTTTTCTCATTAGATGTGTCGGTCATACCTGAGCCTGGATTTGATTTAACACCTGTGAGCCTGCAGCTTCTTCAACAGCTTCCCTAATTTCCATAATCTGAAATTCAAATTAATTCTTAATATTCACATAGCAGTAAAGTTCCTTCACAGGTTTAAATGCCTAAAACCTCAGCAAATTGATCAAAATAAACACAAATAAAAACTCTCTTTTGTGAAATAGACACCTGAAGAACGTTTTAGGCAGTGAAGCCCAAACCCACAAACACATCTCTAAATCTCTAAATCTCTTGAGGGCATCTATTAAGGTTGAACCTTTCTTTTATTTTTATTTTTTTTAATTTTATTATATAAGAATTCACTGCATCCCTAATTTGATTTAATGCCTGTGAGTCTGCAGCTTCTTCAACAGCTTCCCTAATTTCCATAATCTGCAATTCAAATTAATTCTAATATTCACATAGCAGTAAAGTTCCTTCACAGGTTTAAATGCCTAAAACCTCAGCAAATTGATCAAAATAAACACAAATAAAAACTCTCTTTTGTGAAATAGACACGTGAAGAACGTTTTAGGCAGTGAAGCCCAAACCCACAAACACATCTCTAAAATCTCTTGAGAGCATCTATTAAGGTTGAACCTTTCTTTTCTTTTATTTTTTTTTAATTTTATTATATAAGAATTCAAAGTTAAACCACTCACACATCCTATTTTTCATTACCTGTAAATTCACAGAATTTGTCTTCAAAGTCCATGTTTCCACATTGAAGTTCTCATGTGAAAAGGTTGATGCTTCGAAAAATATACAATCATAATATGGTATTTCAAGATCAGGATTGTAAAATTATTGGAAAGCTGCTGTACTGTAAGCATGACTGTTGTTTTAAGTATGATGACTTTTTGAGATGATTAGTTAATTATCTCTGGCAAGATTAGCAATGGGTCAATAATTATTTAACTAAAACATGATCACTAATTAGAGATTTTTAACACCATTCACATGCTGTATCAGCTGTATAGTTGCACTTATCAGCAATGTTTCTCTCTTATTGAATTGGAAATGTTTCCTGTTTATTCTATGAAACTTCCTAATACACTACTGTAGAAAATCTTATTCTTTTCATCGTTCCCATTTCGGGCACTCTGCACTTGTTATAGTAACTATGGTTACCAGCTATAATTTACATTCATAAAATATAATTTTCATTGCATACTGTTATTTACTACAATCATGTACAAAGCAGAAATATCGATTTTGCAATATTTACTTCCTTTTCATCACTTACATTACATGGATAAAACAACAAGGGCCCACTTAATCATATCATTTTGCATACATAGCAGTGTTAACATTAATTCATGCACTTTGAGCAACATGAATTGGCAGAGTTCTTTTTTGAAAAAATAAAAATAAAAAATTGTTGACAGGGCAGTGAAACATTAGTTCTGTCTGGATCATTCGATGGAGAATCTAATATGGAGGTTTTAAGCCACCTAAACTACGCATTTAGCAGCTAGGAATCAGCCTGTATATTCAGATGCATTTTTCTTAACAAGGGCCTATTAATAATATCAAACACAACCAAGAAAAATAAATATATGGCCAACTGGAAGAACACAATGGAGTATTATAATAAACTAGGAATAAAAGAAGGGCACAATATGGAAGCGGATCAAAACCATAATGGATGAGTAACCCACTGTGAAAGACAAGACTAAAGAATAACAAAATTCAAGCAACAATGGAAATTCAAATACAAGGAGAGAATGATTAACAAAGGAGGCTGCTTACCAAAGATTTACCCCGTCTCTCCATCGAATGACATGGAAACAACATAAAGAGAATAAGATAGTACTCAAACATGGGGCTCTAAGTAGCACTGACACAGGACACAAACACTATCCAATGTGGATACGCCGATACAAATCCTAAAAAAATATGATATGGATACGGCAATATATCCATAAAAATTTGTGTAAACATTTATTATATAATACAGATATATAAATTTAATATTATATCTACAACCATTACTCTCTTATCGTCTTTCTATATTGTTTTTTTTTTAATACAAAAAATCATGCACGTTTGACTTGTGATAGTCAAGTGTGCAGAGTGTTAAATTTCACTTTACCCAAAAAGGAGGGGGGGGGGGGGGAGGTGTTTGTCCTAAAGTCATGGAGTGTTTAACATGTATCGGCCAAGTGTTCGAAATAATGAAATTTATTTTTGAATTATTAATACATGCACAAGGTATCAGACACGTATCTAGGAGTGTCCACAAAGTGTCCACATCTGACACTGATACGGAACATTTTAGAAGTATTTGTGCTTCTTAGATGGGAAGGGAGAAAGAAATGACTACCGAGGGAAGGTATCCTGCCAAACCAGACATCTCCATTGTAGTGGCATATTTAGCCACCGTATGGGCTGCGCATTACACATTCATTTGACAGGCCCAAAAAACACAGTCTCACTGCCAATTGTATTTTATCACAAATTAAAGCTTCTGAATACAAACTTGAAACTTTTCTTACCTGAAAACCCCAGGTTCAGTGGGGTAAATGCATGCACAAATTATTTTCTCAGCTCTCAGCATACCCCTCCACAATTAAGTTTCTGCAATTGCCAAGGTATTTCAGACCTAGTTACCTCTCCCTTGCGGAGACCTCTACAACATTCAGGGTCATCCTTCATAGGTAGTGTCATTGCCATTGCAACAACCACTTTCCATGATGATTAGCAATTAAACCAACATGTCTGTTCTTCTTTGCCCTAGTGACTTGCAATTGACTAGTGATAAATGGAGAACAAAATCCTTACCTATCAGTTATAAATAAAAATTATGAAACTCTCTTCCTCATTTTGGATTCCATTTCTCCATTTATGAAAAACTATTACTATCTATAACAGAAAAGGATATATACTTTGCAAATCAAGTTCCCATTTACAAATAAAAATTATAAAATATAGTCATAAATAAATAAATAATAGAAAATAAATTCCTAAATGTAGACCAAATGAGCCTTTTCTAGAAGTTACCTCAGCTAGCAACTCTGGTTCTGAAACTGTTTGCTCCTCATCCACATCTACACCTTCAAGCTTCAACTAAAAAGGCGAGAATAAGTGTAAAATTTGAATCATAATTCACACTCGTATGCATACAAAGAGAGAGAGAATAGAAAATAGAGAGTAAAAATTATAATAAAAGTGAACATTTAAAAAGGTAAAAGACAATGACGAAAAGCTAAATGAGATATCCCGTCAAATCAATATCCTTCATTCAACATAGGGGTGTCAATTCGTGTTGACATCTCATATTCAAGTCGTGTCAAGACTACATATTCGGGAATATGTGTCAACTCAAAATGCGATAAGATTAACTAATCGTGACAACTTTCAAAACTCTAATACGACCCATTTATTAAACAAGTTACTCATGAAAATTAACCCGTTTGTTTTTTGTTTTTTTTTTTATAGTTAACCCATTTTGTTTTAATCTTTACAATAATTTATTTAGGTTATGTACCAAACAATACTTTACACATGGCAAACATGCAAACATACACCCATATCCTTACACGTGTAAAGAAGTTGCTTGTCTTTTTATAAGTGTAGAATAGTCTTCAAGTTTGGTAAACTTCCAATGTGAGACAAAACAAAGTGAAAGTCTCCCAAACTTTGGTAGGTTTTCAATGTGGACAAGTTACCTTGACTCATGGCGTTAAGTCGTGTTAAATAAGCTAACACAACTAACCCAAACATGACCTATTTCTTAATCATATTAAACATGTCAACCCATTTATGCTCAACCCAAACCCGTTAACTCCATGTCATGTTAATGTCAGGTCAAAAATTGCCACCCCTAATTCGATGGCATTAACTTTGTTCTTGGGTCCAGGAACCAAATCTGTTCATATCTAACCATGAAGACACGTTAAATTTATAGATAAGAATATTTATTGTCAATAAAAATAAAAAATAATAAAAACATCTTCATTTAAGAGTTAATTCTAGCCTCAAAATAATACAAATATCTAACCATGAAAACAAATTAACTTGATATTTTCAATAAAGAATGTCTCAATCCTTCAAAGTTCAAAGTGTCTGATAGGTTACCCATAAATTAATATGAATATCCAGGATTTCTAGACATGGAGAAGATCCTCTTTGATACAATGACTTGAAGAACAGCTCAATTTTAGCATTATAAACACCAACATTTGACCTCGGACATTCCCGGGTTAAAAACTCTTCCTTCAACCCAAAAATAGTAAGCATGTAGTCAAGCATGGATCTTTTATGCATCGCCAGTAACGTGACGCAAGACAATGCACCTAACCGATTTGCACATCATCTTATTGAATTTAAACTCATAAGAAATAAATGAACTTATTTATCTATTTCTTTTAAACTTGTCAAACGGGAAGTAAAAAAAATTCTAGAGTTCAAAATGTAAGTCGTCTTTGAAGATCACAACAGCCAAGGATCTCACATGTAGAATACACTTACAATGTATATGGCCCTTGACAATGGATTAGTTAGTGTGCGATATGCATCAATTACCCGAGATGATTGTTCAGCAGCATACTCCCTTTCTTTCTAAGAAAAACACAAGAAAGTCAACACAAAATCATAAAAGACCAAAACAGATATTACTAAAAGAAATTGAAACTAAAACACAACAAACCTCAGATTTTGAATGAACCAGATCTGGGTGCAGTTTTTTCTGCCAGTTTTTATACTTGCCCTCAAGATTTTCATCCTCAATTTCATAATTTTTCTCCCTGTTAAGATACAAAAGACATGAAATTTGTCACTTCTACAATTGTGAAGTGTATAGAAAGGGTTCTATTTTTTATAAGTTCAAATATGGTCATCTATATATCAGACTTCTTCATTATTGTCATTCTATTTGGGGCAGCATGGACCGTGCCTTATCAAAATTTCTTTTTCAATTCAATATATTCAGTGAGAATTCGAAGCAAGATAATTTCCCGATAATTCCCTATGCCAGAGGAAGCCCAAATCCCAGTTCTGCCAAAACCAACCAATGATAATACAAGGCTCTATTGGCCCAAGAGGAAAGCTTGAAACAGCCGTCGATAAGTCAGTTCCTTCTAATGCACCTCAAGCATATCCAGTTCAAATGTTTGATGATTGTGAGTCTGTGACCAATATGTTGTGGAATCTACACCTCTTTTTTTTTTTTAACTACCAAAAAGTTTTATAAATAATGAGCATCCATCTACTCTGCAGTCATTCACAACTTCTCACTCCTTTCTTATTTTTCATGTCTCCTCACTAAAGTTTTATTCAATTCCTTAGTGCCACGCACAAGTCAATTTTTGTCTCGTCCAAAAAAAAAAAAAAATTTATTTATTTTATGTATGTTTTGAGTTTGTAAGAAAACGAAACAGAACTTCAAATCAAGGAGTTTTCACTATTTGCTACCCTGGCAAGACTAAATTTAGCCAATGCAGTAATTTACCTTGGTTTAAGTATCCATTCTTAAATTTCCATGCTAACCAGAATCTTGCATAATCTCTGATCCAATTCAAGGTTCACTGCTAGATATTTTGGAAGGCTAGTTAACAGAGTCTAATTGCGCTTCAGTTGAGTAGCTCTAACCTTCCCATTACAAATTTCAACTATATGACTTAGTTGAAGTAAAACAATTTAAAATAGAGAAACAAAACCGATAATTAAGTCAAAACTGGTACAGAAGAAATATGAAAACAAAAATAGATAAACTAGTTTCAATCAGTCCCAAAGAACAATAAGTTCAAATAAAGCGACATTTTCTTCAATATTTTATAAACAAATATGTGATTAATCGAAGTTAATTAATTTAGTAATTATGTTCTAAAACCACTTACAATCCAAAAATCTGAAAGTAATCAACCGAGTGATCGACAGGTTGAACACTTCGACAAGACTCACAAACCAGAAACAGTTCCCTTGGGGCCACGGCATCACAGTTCCAGCACCTGGCAAGAACTCTCTCGGAAGATTCCGAGCAGAATTGACTTTTCCCGGAAGAATTGAGATTCCGGATAAAATGATAACTTTGGGTTGGAAAAACCCTAGGTTCTTGTTCAGTGTTGAGGAAAGATAAGGAAGATAAATTAATGGAGAATTGCATCCGCGAAACGGAATCAACAGAGAAACGAGATGTTGAAGGAATCGTTCCACGTAGAATTCCAGAGAGAGGTGCGTACAGCTTCTTCTTCCACATTTTTGGTTCAGAAGGGTTAAAAAATATTGAGGGAGGGAATTGGAATATTTATAGCGAGTTAAATCATAAATTCGGGATTTTTTTTTTTTAAAAAAAAAGTAATAAGTATGTATCGATGTGTATCTATATATCATGGCGATTAAACTTCTAGTTCTAGCAAGGCTGATTACGCAAGTAAAGCAGTTTTATATATATATATATATATATATATATATATATATATATATATTGTATAATTTAATTAAAAGTTAAATTTTATAAAAATATAAGCATCGCAAAAAAAAAAATCCCATAAACATGTAACTCAAAAGGAAAAAATAATAATAATAATAAATAAATCTATTATTATTTTGCATTGTTATTATCATTATATTATTTATTCCATTTAAATTCAAAAATAAACTTCCCGATATAAACTAAAATAATATAGTAATTGTCAATTAACTAAAATGTAAATCAAACAATTGGATGATAAAAAATTAAAAATAAAGTGATTATGATGAATAAAATTTTAAATTTCAGACCATTTAATAGAATATTACTAGTAGTAAAATGAATAAATTAATAATCTCTATGTTATTATCCTAGTTTTTTTTTTTTTTGCATGATAGTGATTTAACAAAAAAAATATATATATTTTGTGATCTTAAAGGTGAGAAGAAGTCTCACGAGAGTACTTTTACACGTACATATATTGTGATGAAGGCATGTCAATCACGAATCTTTTACTCTAAATATACAATCTCATGAATAAGACGAGACATGCTTTTGACATGACTCGAACTTGCTTGAAAATACAATTCTTTATCTTCAAAGCCTAATTAACTAAAAAAATTGCAAATAAAATAAGAAATGATTCTAGTGAAATTGTTGAAATAGAATCCTCTAAAAATATAGATAAAAATCAAATAAGATGGTTTGACAGATTTTTGTTTTCAAAATAGAATTGTTTTAATTTTTTTTTTCAATAATAAAGTTACAGCAAACTTATTTATCAAACTAGGATCATCTGTAAAATTGTCTTTCTAAAAGAAGATTTAAAAAAAAATTTATTTAAAATCATTTTTCAAAAAGACGCTTTCAAAAACATTTTTTTTGAACGACGATTTCTTAATTAAAAAAATATTATTTAGAAAGATGATTTTAAAAATAATCATAACCTCGTAAATAAGTTAAAAACAACATCAAACTCAAAAATAAGTTTTTTTTTTTTAACTTTACTTCAGGATTTAACCCTGGTTTAACCAGATACAACCAAAACCAATAACCAGAACAATGAAAAAAAAAAAGGCAGTATGACCCACAGTGAGGGTACAAGGAAAAAAGAAGTCCAAAATTAAGGAGGATTGAGATGATAAAAATACACATACTATTGTATAGGTCTATGGAAGTGATAGTTTAAACAGTGTAATAAAGGAATAGTTTGTTGCATTAGTTTAATTGTTCTGAGCTTGTCTGGGGAGCTAAGTTCTGGACTGGCTAGTTTACACATTTTGTGGAATAAGAAAAAATAAGCACCAAACAGAGTCTAAGTTTACAAAAACAATTGTACTTCTCAATCAGGAAATGACATTAGTCACATTATGACAACTTGATGAAAATCTGATGCAGCATGAAATGTGAATAATGATTACGAACATGTCAATATTCACAATGGAGATCAATCACCCAAAAATGAAGATCAATAGAACAATCAACCCAGTAAAAGAAAAAAATTCTCTAAAAATATTATTTATACCAAAACTCTAAGATAAGCGATGTCTCTGATAAAGACTTACAGCCATATATATAGATATTGAATGTCGGTTTTTTGACAGCTATCGTATCCCACTTACATCAAAATTACAATATAAATTGCAGTAGTCCAGAAACATGATACCGAAAAGCAATTATACCCTTCATTAAGAATTACAAACAGAACTTGCAATAAGAAGCATCTGTGGTGGCTCCTAAACAGCATCTAAATAACTTGTTACATTTGTTTCCTGGTATGTGTATTAAAAGTACAATGGAGAAAGAAAAAAAAATTGTAATCTAGGTCAAGTCTCTTTGGTATGAGATGTTACAAATTTTGTATCAGGTCTGCAGTAGTTTTTTTCTGCTAGCTCAAGTTCTGCCCTCTCAAGTCCTTGACTACCCAGAAATGAAGTGTAGGCAACAGAAACTCTGTTTTTTGTTCTTCACTTTATTTGGACTACTTCTATAGATGCCATTTACATCAGTATTGACTAGTTTACGACCATCTATAGCTTTTTCCAAAGTCGGTGCTTCTGTTGTCTCATTTTCCAAGGTCACAGCACTCTGGTGAGTCTTGCCTGGATTTGGGAGTTCTTCTGGTGATGCCGGTGCTATCCTGTTATGGTTTGCCTCTCTGGAGAAAGAGTTGGATCCAGTGCGCCTGGTAAACGGGGATTTCACAAACAGTATATAGATTAAGGCACACTCTTTCTGTCTGTGTGCTGCTTGATAAAAGTTTGGCTAATATCTAAGGACAGTCTATTAACTATAATGGAAACAGTTAGTCACGAAATCATAAAAAATGAAAACATTCAGGTTCAAAAAACACAATACTTTCTTGCAAAAATTAGCAAAAGTAGGTCCAAACAAATTGCCTACTATTTGCTTTGCCATGAAATTAACTTCAAGGCATGTGTCATTATTCAAAGGGAATTTTGGAATTAATAAATAAGGAATTTAACTTGCAAATTTTTGAGAGAGAGAGAGAAGGGACTCCCTAACTAGGCAGGCTACACACAAAAACCTATGAACATTCTTTAAGTACGGGATTATTAATATTATAGCATTAGAGTTGTTGGAGGTTTTTCCTGAAATGAAAAGAACAAATCCAGACAAGATATATCTATTATGCAGGTCAGCAGGTGGAATCCAGACACAGGTTTAGCTTTGTTGAGTAAAGCCTTTATCCCAACTACTTGGGGTCGGCTAGCCATTCCATCAATGACATAAGAGGTTTGACAAGATTTTATGCTGGTTGTTGGCTTCATGTTCATAGAGAGCTAGGGAGATATATTTAATTAGAACACAAAAACGATATCCAAAGCTGTACCAGATGATGTAGTCAAATTCATGTCATACATAAAATAATAGCATAAAAATGAAGAAGCAAAAAATTAGAAGCTATATATATACATATATATTTGAGATGGATGAAATGGTATAATTTTTTATAGAAAAAAGAGGTGACATTTTTGTTGATGGAGGATATTAATAAGCTTGAACAAGAAGAAGAAAATATGCACACTAGCAAATGATAATCATATCTCCTCAGACACCCAAGTTGGGAAAATGTAGCGTCAATAATCATCAAAAGATAGCTCTGAATCTGTTAACTTAATTACCTGGACCCATGACTGCCAGAGCTGTTCTGTGGTTCATGTGAGGTCCTCTCCACCATTTCTTTTTTTGTTACTGCAGCACAAGCCCCACCATTTGAACAACTCTGATCGCCTTCTGAAGCTTTTGAATCTTTTCCAGCAATTCTTTCCAAACTTAGGAACTCTTTGTTGGTGTAGCTAGGCAATGACCCGGTTTGGCGATTAAATTTATTTTCACGGAAGATAGAAATGACTTTCTCTAATGTTCCTAGTGCTTGTTCCACCTCAGGACTGATAACAACTTTCCTTTTATCATTAACACAACACTTCTCCGTAATCTGATTGAATGGAGGAATATGTACATCATTTAAGTGTTTACTTTCTTGAATTTCTTCTTCCTCAATCTCCTCAATCTCGCCAAGAGCCTTGTGATATGTAACTATAGGATCCTTTTGTGAAGATTCAGTTGCATGGTTATCACTAGGAATCTTCTTATCCATATCCACCTGGTCAGCCTGTATAGTTTCAATCAGGTGTTCAGCAAGAACGCGAGTATCACTCTTGAGGCCTTCTGGTTCCAGAGCCCCCTTCTGTTTATTGTCAGAATAAAGGGCTTCACGCACTCGAGTATACAGTGGGTCCTTCAAGGCCTTGCCAAAATCTTCATCACCTTTATATACAGAAGCAACTTCCTGTTACAGAGTAAAGAAAATGTAGCCTAAGAGAAATTGCGGAGGAGCCAAGAGATGCATGTCCATAATTCAAAGCATTAATTTTAATAAATATACATAGAGATTAGGCCTTTCTTTCTAATCAGAGAGAAACACAAGATGCACCTGCATCCAAGCAGTAAGTCTTCTAGCTGTATTTTGGTCAATGAACAAACTGAAGGGCCTGAAAGGATCCAAATGTACCCAAGGCCTCAAGTCTCTCAACCACCACTTGGAAGTGTTTCAGTTGAACATGGTGGTGTCATCAAATACAACCAAATTATTTTACAAACTAACTGCTCAAAGAGGGGGGAGGGAAAACTATCAAACAATTGAAATATAACCTTTTGGTAGAGCTTGAAACCACTGCCTATGAGCTGCCTCGAAACGAAATTAATAAAAGATGGAGGAACAAAGTCCAGCTTTATATCCATATTCGCTATCGTCCTGCAAAAATTGGAAGCATATAAAAGTTTAGAATCAGGGGTCATTAAACGCTTGGGACAAAAAAAGCTTAGAGAGGGAGCACCAAACAAATTGAACAAAGAAAATTATCTATAAGTTGAGTAATTATTAACTATTCCTTATTTATTCTATATGGTAAAATAATCTTACACCTAGCCAAATTGATCAAATAAGCTTCCCCCCCCCCCCCCCCCCCCCCAAACAACAAATTTATCCTTTCCGATTCAGTATATAGCACAAAAATTATCCTCCTCTTCCATTTATTCCAAATATACAGTAAGTAGTGATGTGTAAAATCCATTTGGAACAAGTGAGTAATAGCTAGCAACCAGGCATGATGAATTGGTAACTGAACTTGAAAGTGAAATTGAAATTTGGATTTGATTTCAACTTTAACTAGACCAAATTTCAGAAGAAAAACGAATCTATTCAAAACAAGCAAAATTTAAGTGGCAAGCTGAAATGCAAAAACCATTTACTTCCTTTTTACTCATGAGATTTTTTTTCCACATTGGAAGGCTGCAACCAAGATGACAACCAAAAACAGAAATGTTACCACTGTTTGCTGAATAATGGATTTCGGGTCTCACAGTCTTTGCTAGGAACTGATAGACTCATAGAGTACACCTCCCAAGCAACATTCATTAGAATTTAGTGTATTTTATTGACCCTTGGGTTGGATGAGTTGGGAAGAGGCTTGGGTAATATCCCCGTCCCGGGTTCAACACCCTTCCCAAGGGCCACCTACCTATCAAAAAAAAATTATAGGATTTTATTACATAATTTTGGGCTAGTATTGCAAATTATATGAATCCTTTCCGGTCTAAACCACTTGCTGTAGAAGGAATATAACATCTAAAATTTATTCAGTTAAGAGTCAAATGAGCCTACAACCTAACAATCAGAAGTGCATAGAGAAACTTGATAAATAGATAAGCAGAATTTGCAATACAGTATCTAATTGGATTATCCTATCAACCACACAAGAAACTGAATCCTGTTGACTAGTCTCGGGTCTTGTGATAACATCCAAGTTACTTTTTGTCACTGTTTTCATAGTTGTTATATTGTTTTATGCATTTGTAGAAAAAGACCACATTCTCGAAATGCAAGAAACAGCTCATTATAGAAAATTCCAGCAGTTGACAATTAAGAGATCCCCCCCCCCCCGGGGGGCCTCGGCGAGTAGCATACTATCTGTTCACCTAACTACTAGAAATTGATTCTAATATTATGTACCCCTTCATAAGTCAAAGCATAGCATGCTGTAATTTGTAATCACAAAAAATAAGTCATTATGTCACTTTAAAACTCAAGCTAGATGGATTGTTTGGTTCATTAAAGATTTTCTTGATCGATATGTATTTGCTTCAGCAGAAAACTTTCGTGGAGAACATTAAAGAATTTTTTTTTTTTAAAGAGTGTCCATGCTTCTTAGAGAAAATGTGAAGTACCATTATCTAAATTTGAGCATGACTTCAAAACAATGTTTTAAAACCCGGACTGGACCGGCTGGTTCAACCGGTTGAACCGTTGACCTGTCCACAAAATGGTCCGGTTTAACCCATAAACCCATTTTAACTTCAAAACCGTTCTAAAAATAGAAAACCGGTAAAACCGGACGGTCCGACCATTGAACCGGTTGACCCAGTACTGGTTCTTGGCTGCAAATTTTTTTTTTTTTTTTTGGTATATTCAAAATCTCAAATTTCATGCAACTTTTTGACTGAATTTTGGCTGAGTTGAGTTGGTCTTTGGCTGAATTTATTTTAGATTGTATTTAAAATTTTAAACTCTTAAAGTTTGAAACTCCAGTATTATATATTTGTATCATGTGATATTTTATTTTATTTTATTTTATGCATGATTATTAGCGTTTGTATTTTTTTTTTCATGTAGTTGAAGACTAAATTATTGGATTATGCTTGGATTGGATGTTAAAATGATTTTTGTTATGGTCCTTGTGATTATGGAAGAATGGCAATAAAGTTTCAACTTTCAACATTGTAATAAGGTATGTCTACTATACTTTTTTCATTTTTTTTCTTGAAGTTTTACATATTAAGAAAATTCATATTTTGTAAATTTTTTTTATATAATTTTTAGTAATTTTTGTATAAGTTTTAAAATTTAAAATATCAATAATATGTATTATTAAATTTATTAATTACATAATTATGACATCACGGTTTGATTCCGGTTGAACTGATAATCCGTAACCCGGACATTTTTTCGGTTCGATGAACGGGCTGGGTCTGAAAACATTGCTTCAAAAGGAAACAAACTACGTGTTCAGTCAACTTTAGGTCTATGGAGTTCTTACATGTATTTCTAAAATTCTTGTTTCTGAGTCCTGATGTGTACTGATTATATCCAATGAGGATGGTCATAAGTTACAAAGGCCTCGATATTTTTCTTTGGACCTTTTCTCACTTGGAAACTAAATGCTCCCAACTCAATCACATTACTTTTCAGATAATAAAAAAATTTGACTGCAACTCACCGAAAGTAGCTTCTGTCTGAGGTCACTTTCTGTAAAGCAAACCCTCCCACTACATCAATCCTAACTACATCCTGTGCATCAGGTATCCCATCCTTGGTGAACCCATGAGTTCTTCTATCAATGCTATCCAAGTCAGAGATCTGAAAGAAAATATTTGATAGATTGTTAAGTCTAGGTTTATCATCTAGATCTTGCTGAATTCCCAGAAAGATAAGAGCTGAATTAGCCATAACTAAGACAAGAATCTTATAACTTTAAGTAAATACCGAATTGAGAAGCACAACAACCAGATCTTCTTGAAAGTAATCAAACTGAAAGAAGTGCACAACAGCCTCTCTTGCTGACAGTGGCCATGAAATCTTCATCCTTTCTTCCAAACAGTTAAATGAATATCAGCATCTATAAATGAAATACTTAGGAGTCCAAAATAACTCAAATAAGGAAAACTTTGTAACAGCAGGGCAAACCTCACTAAAGATATCTGTTCACCAATTCGGACTTTTTTCAGACATTCGGAAGAGATAACTTTGAAAGTTGGAATGTTATACTTAGGCCACCTGGTAGGAATAAAATAAATAAATAAAAGAAAAGAGTAAAAAATTAGGTGATCATTCCAAAGTGAAGTTACTGCAATTTCTTCCTCAAATTTACTCACCTTGACTAAAATATTACTTCTTTTTTGTAAGGCTCTCAAACAAATAGACTCACACAGACATAAGATACCGATATCTTATTCATTGACACGGTTACCAGTAAATAATTTACAACAAAGCTGTTGTAGTACAATGGTAAAAGTGCTGGCATGGCATCTAGAGGGGAACTCAGCAGTTTGGATCTCATTATCTATCAACAGAGAGGGAGAGAGAGAGATCTCAGTGAATGCTTTTCCATCCCTTTGCCCCATCCTCCTGCATGCATTTATTTAAGCATATGGACCATCGGCATTAGGGAGGAGAGAGAAGAAGATCCTAAATATCAGCCAACTCTCATGCAACTACAAAGACTCCAGTCCCCAGGGATTCATTTTGAAGTCAGAGAAACTTCAGAACCATTCTATGTAGGGGTGCAACATGTATATATGTTCATCCTCTTAGATGTATGGGTTTAAATATATCCAATAATTTATAATACTAAAACTAAAGTAAGAAAGGTTTGAGACAAGATGAAAGATTTCACCCAATAATTCACCCGCCACAAAATTATCCAAACTGATTTGCATTCGTTGTTGGTCAAAATAGACCAGTTTTACTTAAATAAATAACAGAAAAACTGAAAACAAAGAACTATTTTTATAGAACAGAATTTCACAAAACAATCTGATTGGAGAAAACAGAAATCCAGAAAACAGATTTTGATAAATCAAAACAGAAGTTAAAGTTTATAACTTACAGACAGATGCAGACGAAAAAAACAGTACTGGAATTGATCAAGGCTAGTGTTTAATACTATGTTCTTAAGACAGATTTCGCCTCTCGCTGTGGTGCTTACGAGTCCTTAGATGTCTGTCTAACAGGATACAATGATTAAGAACTGCACACAGAGGAAGGACTGCAATCTATGTGCCTGGTGAACCAACTTGTGTTTGACACTCTCCAATTGACCAACTCTCAAGAGTTATGATTGCTAGACAGAAGCTAGAAAAAACAAATGATCCAATGCAATGAGGAGCAAATGGTATTTATAGTGTGTTTCGTGTCTGTTCAACCAGACATGAGGTTAACAGGTGCATCTGTTCATGCAAACAGAACTGATGTTTCAGTTCAGGTGATAACAGAGTCAATTAAATGACAACGTTTTGGAATTGTTCAAACAGTAACGTTTTGGAAAAAAAATTGAATGATTTTTTCCCCAAAATATATACAATGGCCCAAGCCCATGCCAACCTGGCTCAGTGCGGTGTGGCACACACGTACGGTGAACCCACCTTGGGCTAAGTCATCCCTCTTCCACAAAAGTGGGGTGCCCTTTGAAGCCTAGACCCACATTCAAAGTAATTGTGTATATACTCACATAAAGCTTTATAACCAACCGATGAGGGACAAAAGCTATGTTCAAGAGGTGATGTTTGGAATCAATTTCTCATTCACTCTTAATGATTTTGAGTAACCCAATATACCCACCTTAAATATTGGGTTGGTCCCACTCTCAATTTGGCTCAAAGTTGGCCAAAAACCATGTTGCATATAAACCATTTTTCCAACATTCCTACTCTGCAGAATTCATGAAGATCCCACTAGAAAATAAACTATAGAAGCTTGGGTGAATACCTCCATCATCATCAGTAATCCTAAATTAAAAGCTACCTGCCATATTTAATCAACAAGCATCTTAGTAATATTATTAGTTTACATTGCATCCTTATGATGATTTTGAACAACAAAAAATGATCAATATAACCAAAATCACTATTCCTGCACCACCACTGGTGCTGCCTAAACTCACCACCAAACTCCACTAGACTCCGCCAGCTCACCATATACACAGCCATCATAGTTCACATACATCACATGTTACCATTCACGGACCTCATTAAAACATTTCAAAGAATTCCCATTATGCATCAGAATTCAGAACAATCATTTATGGGATCTAACAATTTCTAATTTCTAAGGGCAAATTCATCCCTTTTAACTACATGTTTTTTGGTCTGGTCATCTGATTTGGTAATTGTTACAAAGATGCTATCACGTAGAGCAGAATAGTGATTTGGATCATGTGTCAATGGCCAATCTATGCTAGAAGAGAATATTTATTAGAACAACCATTTATTTCAAATTTTCAAGTCGTCTGTATGTTAAAGAAAGAGTAGGAAGTATGCGATGTGTTTAATAACTAAAAAATTGTTCTCAGCAGATGAAAGTGAAACATCTGCAGCATATCCATATCTTCCATTAGACACTAGTATAGTGTATTTGGGCAACTACAAAATATTATATACTGAATCCATAAACAATTATGAATCAACCCACCATTTTTTGTAAAGAGTTGACTCCCATGAGATGCATAAACCTGCAGTGAAGCATGGAACTTATCTTTTAAGCATCCAATATAATCATCAATTATCTTTAATAGCCTGAAATGATTGTTATCTTAATATTGGAAAATAAGTTGAATATTCTCCGAGCATTTTTAATTTAACTTACAAACATCTATAGGCCCATCTACGTAGCCTTCAACAAGTAGTGTATGAAAAGGAGTGCCTTCTGGTCCTTCTCGATACATAACACGGTACTCTTCAGTATCCTGTTTTAACTGTCAAAAATAGGATAAGTTCAATGATATTAGTGCCCCAGTACTCTCTCTCTCTCTCTCTCTCTCTCTCTCTCTCTACACACACAAATATGTTGAGGATATATATTCATTGAACAACAGATGCTCATGAACAAAATCTAAAAAGGAAAATGAACACATAAATTTCTTTCTTAAAATTATTTACAATTTTAAAGTTGAAGAAATCTAGAGCAAATAGATACTGAAGCAAATTATCAATACTGTCCAAATTTTTTATTTTTCTGGTTCTACAGTGGGGAAAAAAAAAAAAAATGCATCAACTTATGAGTTTCATTTGTCAGTCATATTTTTTCACCATCAAGAGGAAAAATAGATGAATACAAGAAAAAGAGGAGTAACTAGGGAACCAAGAAATTTATTCAAACTAGATGGCATACCTTCCAACTCCCATGTAGCGTCTCTCTCGTTTTCAACCACTCATCATCCACAGAAGCACTTCTAAACATGTCAAGCAAGTTTGATACTTCCTTAGTTCTTTTTTCTACTACATTGTCCATATATTCTGCAAAACACATTTTGATACTTAGTCTATGTTTGAAACATGCAGATAGACTTCACACTGCATAGACACTAGCTTACGCTACACCATAAAATTAATACAGACAGCAGTATTTGAGTATTAACCAACCTTCAATTTCACATTGTGATGAGCTTAGGATTTGATTCTTAACAAGGGTCTTCAGTGTTTCTTCATTTGTGAGATCGTGAGATGCCAGTGTCTTGTCCAGCCTTCCTCGGTATTGAGAGATTTTTCGTTTCTTCTCCATCTGTGCATCCCACAGCAAACAAGAAAGAGCCCTCTCTCAAAAGCTCAACTGGCTATAAACTGATTTCAGTATCTTCCACTGAACTTGAAAAAAGAGATCCTCTATATAGAGGAATAACAAATATTAAAAGTCTCTCTTTGCACTATTTGCCTATTAAAAGGAGTTTAAAATCATAAATATTTTTAGCCCAAAAAAACAAAGCACTTCCTAAACTTAGGTGGGAAATAAATGCCAATTTACATATTGGTATCACCCCCCTGACCCTGAAATTAGATATCCATTGTTGAAAATCAGTGTAAAGTTTGACGCCAGTTTGTTGGCTTTACTCTGATACCACTTAGTTGGAAATGGAAGATCAACTCCAAAAAAGCACCTTAGGGATACTAGTAGAGGAGGAGATGCACACATAAGCTTTCATTTACTTACTCAAACACACTAGCACATTTACAAGGTTCACTCTCAACTCAACTCCACTCCCTTAGACTTTTCTCTTTTGCCTTTCACCTCTACTCACACTTAAAACTTCTAGGTTACATAGGAACTTATCGGTGCATCTATCCACTTACATACTATCATATTTAATTGGATACACCTTTTAGACTCTCCACACATGTCTCTTAGTAATACTAAGTACATGAACCTATTCCAAAATGACTCTTCAATTACATTCATGAACATACATATGTATTTAGCATTTTAGTAAAATCAAGTTTACTTTCCAACATCCAATAAATGGATGAATCATAAATTAGCAAGTGTTTTCAAAATTTTCTATCTTAGGTAGGAACAACAAGCTAACAATAAAGGGCATGAAATCATAGACACAGCGTTTAGCAACATAAAAAAAAAACAGAAAAAGAAAACATAGACATAGCATTTTCAGCAACAGATTGGTGATTTGTATTGCATCCACTCTCTCTTTATTGGAAGAAACTTGTTCTGAGGCCATCTCTTGGAGCATTTACTAATACAACAAAACTTCTATTTTCATCAACAAACCATTAATTGAAGCACAAAAAGCTCCCAAAAGATAATTCCTATACTCTCTTGGCATATAAAAAGAAACAAATCTCAAAAGTATTTATTATTTAACAACCCAGATGCACAATTTATATAATTTATAGAACTCACATTGAAAAGCTGCATATATATACAATCACATCTCTATATAACCACAAAAACCAGAGAATAATCACAACAACCATCAACACTAAATGAAATGAACAATAGATACATCAAAAACTGTATCACCATTGATTATAAACCAGCTAAATCTAAAGCAGTGATCAAATGAAGTCAATCCAAAGATGCAAATAATGAAAATTAATTCATCAAAGCTCAACTCACATGTAGCTCCTTCGTGACTGCCCAGTTGGGGTAGTGGAGTTTTGCACGACATCATGCTTAAAATGAATAAAATTATCAAAACCCAATTGCAGATCTCAACAGAAACTATTGCAAATTGCAAGAAGAGACAATATCAGCTGATATGAGACCACCCAGACGGATATCAATATGGGAGTTTCTTGAACATATCGAGTTTGCAGACACACAGCAGAATAATAATGATAAATCACAGCTTTTTCCAGAAATAATATTCAAAATTAAAAATTGAAAAAAAAAAAATTCTCTGTCTCACACACACACACACACACATATACATATAAAATGTGCGTGAGGAGATGGGTAGGTTTAGGACAGTGTTATGATGATAAAAAATTAATATCTTGGATTCGTAAAGGAAGAAAATTAAATTGACGGATAGACAGCAAGGCATTTCATTTATTAAATTGGGAGACGTGTCGGTAATTGACAACGCTCCGAGAGAGAGAGTGCTTACACGCGCCCAGACTTGAAAAATGCAATGTGCATGTACCCATATCGAGTAAAGCAATGCCACGTGTCTTAACTTTTTCCTTTTGTCGGCACCATTTTAAGAGTGACAAATGATATTAATAAACTCTATTAAAATTATGTTAATCAAAACGGTACAGTTTTAATAAGTTTTAAATTCTCTAATTAAAAAAATTCCAAATATATTAAAATCATGTCTACTCAAAGTTACAATGCCCTTTAATTTCGATAGGTTTTAACTTATTTAACTTCCTTTCCTAATCATCTATATTAAATTTTCTGGTATATAAATTTATGAACTTAATTACTATATTTAGATTAAATAGGTAAAAAAATATTTAAAAAGTTTACAATAATTATTAATTTTTTAAAATGGACTTCTAAATGAAAAGTATAAATTTTAAAAATTAACTTCCTTTTACATTAATTACTATATTTAGATTAAATAGGCAAAAAAAAATATTTAAAAAGTTTACTATAATTATTAATTTTTTAAACTAGACTTATATATTAGAACATTAAAAAAAAGGAATGAGAATCAAATTTTGTATGTAAAATATCAGAGAGTGCTTATAGAAAGCCCATTCTCTTGTTGGAGTGGTTTCTTTTAAGCATTTATATATATATATACATATATATATAAATGTTTAGATATTAAAGTGATTAGTTATGAATTAAAATTTCATTTCATTTAAAAAGCTCATTCACATATAAGAATGGGGTTGTTTTTTCCTTTTCTTTCAACAAAGACAATATGTTGCAATAGCTATTAAAAAAATTCAACAAGTGTCTATCAATTATTGACAGGATTGTAAAATGATTTAAGTTATTCAAGTTTGACCTGATTAGATGCTTATTTAAGATTGACTTATAAAATAAATAAGTCAAAATTTAAACAAATTATGATATTCATTAATTTATTGAGTCTGCCTCGAATTCAGTTTGATAAGTTACAAGTGGTTTAGTATTATATAAAAAAAAATTAAGTTATTTGAACTCGAGTTACAATGGCTTTGATTAGAGGCTCGTTCGATAGATTTGAAAAATTAATAAGTCGAGTTCAAACAAAATTTGAAACTTACTTATTTTAACAAATTAAACTTAAAAAAGCCTTCACTTGACTCAATTTAGTTCAACTTATTTACGGTCTTAATGACCAATTAATATGGACCTTGTAAATAAAATCCAACCCAACTTATAATTAGGAAGGAGAAATGAGTCATATCCTCCTAATGAGAAGAGTGGAAATAAAATTCATGAGTTACGTACTAGATTAATCCTAGTTGACGAGTTTTCTATAACTTTACCTCATTAAAAGTATATTAAAGACATTATTTAACATTCTGCCACAAATATTTTGTCATATATTTCAAATTTTAAAGTGTGAGTAGAATCATGTGAGAGTGTAGCCAAACGATAAATATGTTAAAAATAAAATTCAAGTATTTTAAATTCGAATCTCCATTTTACCGATAATTGGTAGTTAAAAATTAAAGGATGTCTCATTATCACAAAAAAAATGACTTAATTAACTTAATATGATAAAGTCACAATTTATTTAGTTATAAATAAGAATAATGCTATACTTACTTAAACTTTTTATTAAAAGTATTTACACAACTGATGTAGCAATATTGTATTAGTTTTATTATTAGTGGATGAGTTTTTCAAAACTTTACCCTATTAAAAATGTATTAGAGACATTATTTAGTGTATTGCTACTAATATATTGTTATATATTTCAAAATTTATCACTGACATTAATTCATTCATTCCACGTACGAATGGAGCGTTAATGTGGAACATAACAACAAATGATTGACCAAACACTAATTAAATTAATGGAATGTGACAGTTGATAAAATCTATTAATTTATGAATGTTAATTAATATAATTTGTTTATTTAAATGAAATTAATTTTCAATTATCTTGTTGACACGGCCCGAATTAGTGATTTGTGAGAGAATCCCGTGGGCTTGCATGCACAAGTCATTTTTACTTGACTACTTTGAGGACCGCTGATTTTCAGCGTTAGTTTCAAAAAGTAAAGGCGTGCAAGACCTGTCATTTAATTAATAATAAATGGAAACTCATCTATATAAACTTGGTCTCAATTCTTTTGTAAACACACACACACACATATATATATATGAACAATCTTTTAACTTATTCGTATTCTAATCATAATTTATTACATAAATAATACACAAACTTTTTTTAAAAATTATGACATTTCTTTAAATAGAAAGAGTCGAGAAGATTTTTTTAATCTAATTTAAAAGTAAGTATTATTCTCTCTCTATATATATATATATGCATAACATTATATAATATATTATCAATAATGTACTACAACATAGACTAAAAATTTGATATAAAAAATTATTATTTATTTCTTAACTTTCCTTCAATTTATTCTAAAAACAAGATTAGGCTAACTACTAACAACACAAAATACACTTGACATGATAGCTACTATAGTTAATAGGTTACCAACTACTTGGTACTATTTAGTTACAAAACATTAATGGCATGCTTCAATGATTTTTTTCTTTTCAATTTGGTTCGGGCACGACACAGGGACGACTCAGGAGTGAAAGCACAAACTGTGTTATGCTGAGTTCACTATTTACGTGTTGTGTTGTGTCTAATAAACACAAGTGTAGATGTGTAAATTGATGGATCGGATCAGAAGTGATTCGAATTTTATTATTAAAAAAAATCACATTGGATTGAATTAGATCTAAAAATTTGACAAATCGATAAATTTCTAATTCAAATATAAATTTGTTGTTTATCAGAACAGATTTGATCTCATAAATTTTAAAACAAGTATATATATATATATATGTTATACTATATGTAAAATTTAATATTTATAAAACTCAACTAAACTAAAGAAAGTCTTATATAATTTAAATTCAATAAATATAATTTTTAATATAATATATTAAAAACATAAACATTCGATATAATCGGATTTGGTTTGGAACGAATTATGAAATCAAATTTGTTGTACCATATTAAATAAACAAATTAGATTAGGAAAAAATATGTTAAGAATATGAGTATAACCGAAATAAGGATGTTAAGATAGATGTACGATAAGACAAGAAATGATAGAATTATGAATGAACATATTCGTAATATGATAAGAGTAACACTTATAGGAGATAAGATGAGAAAACATCGGCTAAGGTGATACGTTCATGTAAAATAAAGACCAATAAATGCACCAATAAAAAAAGTTTAATTGCCTCAAAAAAAAGTTTCATTCATTAAATCAGATTTATAGAGAACGCAACACTTGCTGGCAAATTTAGACCATAGACTTTAATAAAAATATGAAAAATAAAATAAAATTTGGGGAGAACTCCTAATTTTTAACAAATTATATAAAAAATAGTTTAAAAATATCGAAGTTTTAAAATGGGGGGCATAATTTAAGATGTACTTTTTCATATAAAAAGGATATAGCTATTCACAGTCCTCATAAAGATGTAAGTAGGAGTGTCAATAATCATTTAGATGCTCGGGAGAGTGGAAATAGCCCCACCCTATAAAAAATTGAGAAGAATAATTTTTTTTTTCAAAAATTTAATTAGAATAAAAAAAATATTATTCTCATATAAGCATATTTTACAAAGAAATAAAAAGGGGTAGTTTGAAAATGATAGATGCTTCGAATTTCTAAATTGGCTTTTCAATAGAATGCTTGACTTGGGAGACTGATAACTCCATGATTAGTATGTGCACCCAACTTGTTGAACACATTGCTCTCATGAAAAGGATACTTGTGCAAGTTGGTTGTCCAAAAGAATATGAAACTTTTAGGAATAAGTTGGCTATTATTTCTTTTTTTTTTTAATTGTTGAATAAATTCATTTTTGAAAATTAAAATTGACCCAATTTATACATACATACATTCATATATTAGTCACGTGTCAGTGGTACGTACGAAAGTGACCAAATCCTTCCTTGACAAAAAGATAAAAACAAAATAAAATTAAAAAACGCGTGCAAAATAGACTACAAAACTACTTAATAAAATAGCTATTATCACAAGACTTCTTTCAATGACCTAATAGACTAATACACCTCTAAACATACAATACCATCCATTCTAGTAAAACTTAGGTCTTGTTTATTTCAGTTTAATGAGGTAATTAAGTTTAATTAAGTTTTTAACTCAAAATTAATCGTTTGAATGCAATAAAGAAAGTTCAACTTAAGAAATAACGCTCACATTTTTTAAATTGAAGTTAACTTAATTTAGCAAGTCGTTCTTTTGTACTTATTTAGTTAAGTTAATAAAATGTAATATAATATTACTCAATTCTTCGTTTTTTTTTCTTCTTTCTTTTTCTTTTAGTTCCTTTGTCCATTCTTTTTTGTCATTTTTGTATTTTTAACCCCCTCCCATAAATAGTGCTTGTTTCCTCCAAGGTCCAAAACCATGTATTTAATTTGTTTTTCTCAAAAGCTTACGGTGTGCCAATGTTACTAGTTTTAAAATGATTGGTATGACACAGTGCTGTAAGGGTACATTGTTATCTCAATTAAACAAACAATATATTGTACTGCCTTTTTCTGCTCAATATTTTGAATTTGACCTAACTTACCGTAATAAGAAAGATAAAATAGTAATTTCATATTTTCTATTATTATACAATTCTAAGAAATCATTGTAAATTATAATCGTCAATGACAAGAAAAATTAATATAAATATTCATTTATTTATTGTTTTTCTTTGGTCAAAATTATAAGAGCAAACTTATCATTTTAAAAGAATCAAATTGTTGGCATTTGTAAAAAAAAAATTCGGTTAGTAATTGCTAGAGACAACACATGTTATCTAAACTCATCAACCCGTCCTAACCTGTTCATTAATTAACGGATATGGATAACTCATTTAGTTAGCGGGTCATAACGGGTTGGGTAATAAGGAATCCGTCAATTTAGCAGGTCAATACGGATTGAATATTAGTGTTTGACGGAGTTGAGAATGAAAAATAACAAAGACAATATAAGAATATATATATATATATATATCTCCATTTGAAAAAGAACAAAATAGTAAAACATATACAATAGATTATAAAACAAAATTAATATTTCGAGAATATAATTCAGCATTACCATTTATATAAACAAAATACAAATCAAAACCTTGTGATCTAAAGTAAATTGCAGGAGCTTTGAATACCATTTTTCTATATAAACAATAATTGACATATACAAACTACATCAGAGAGATACATGTATAAAAATATGAATTCATCTTATTAGTCTATATTAATTATCACGAAAAAAATAAAATTTCCTATCACTACTTAAATACATAAAAAAAAAATTAATTATATATATATATATATATATATATATATATAACGGTGTATATATGTAAATTACAGTATATATATAGCAATATTAGATATATGCATTAACTATACATATATGTATATATATTATACTAGCTATCTATATAATTATAACATATCTTAATTATCTACAAATATATATATATATATATATATGTATTTAGCACGCCATGCATGAAGTATTTTCAAAATTTCTTCCATTTTATTCACATCGCCAGTAACCATGGGATGATTTAGAAGAAAGGTGGCACGATTGATTCGAACCTTAAGAGATTTAATCCAATCACAAGTTTCTTTACCTACGACTGCCTTGATACGACTTAGAATTCACCCTAAATGATAGTAATCTTTAGATATTTATGTACCATCCTTTTGTTTGTTTGATTTGGTTGACTTGTACCTTCTGCAGTTACCTCGTCTCTAGAGTGGGACAAGCAATGGGTGGTTTGAATAGTCATTTGGTGCATAATCCTGTGGTCCATAACAAGACTAGACTAATTGTATAGGAGTTCAAATATACAATTAGTCTTGTGGTACTCCATATATAACAACATTATACTAATTTTTTTTAAATAGTATTTTGTTTCTAAAAAAAAAAATTGGGTAGCGAGTCAAATTCGAATTGACCCGACTCGCGTTCGACTTCACCAATTCAAGTCAAATATAGGTCCAACCCGTTTATGACTCGATCCATTTACAAGTCGCCCAAAACCGTCCAACTTGTTCGTTTTGTTAGGTCTAGTAATTGCTGATCACTTTACAAAAAATTAGAGACAAACTATCACATCATAGAAAAAATTAATATAATTAGTCATAAATATTATTTAATATTATCAAAAATAATAAAAGAAGTTAGTATAATTTATTCATTATTATACTATATTGATCAATCATCTCTACCCTTTATTTGAATCGTAGTTTAGATGTTGTTGTGAGAGATAATTACTTCCATCACTTTGATAAAGTTTATACTTATGGGAACTAATGCATCAAGTGTTAGTCAATTAGTGTGTGTTTGGGACCGCGTGGTCACAATGAAATTGCTAGACCAGCCCACCAAAATCCAATGCTGCTAAAAGGATCGTTTGAAGAATTTCGGGATCGTCCCGTGACTTTAAGCCTCTACCGCTCTACTAAACTTGCCCTAAATTTCTATGTGCTTGTTGTCCCAGAAGAATAAAAAAGAGGTTGCAAATTCTGTTAATCATGAAGAAATTTGGTTTTGCTTGAGCTCATGAAGGATTCTAGTGAGGGCTGGATTGGATGCGTTTTTCTATCCCAATTTGTGAAGTTCTTAAATAAATAAATAAGCATTCCATGTACATTCATGCAAAGAAAATATTAATTTGAATTCTCTTAATTTTAAAATAAAATAAAAAGATCCATTTGTCTATTAATTTAAATTCTCTCAATTTTAAAATGAAATGAAAAAGTCTATTTATCTCACATGATGAGTTTACCGTAAGTGAATCCCACATGTTGTGATTTTGTCACGTGAAACAAATGTACTTATCTATTTTAGTAGCTCACTCTTTAATCTTAAATATCTTATTTTCTTCAATTTTTTTTTTTTTTTGGAAACTCACTCTTTACTAAATACATATAATAAAAGAGAAAAAAAAGAGAGAGGCCTTGTATACACATTATTAAGTTTGGTCAAACGAAATCTTATCTTTAATTAGAATTGAGAATTTATGGGAGGGCGTTAAAATGACCCTTGACGTAATGGTAAGATTAACTTCATTGATTGAGTTGAGTTGCTATAATTATATTTTAGTAATTTAATTCTAAAACAATGTTTCAACGATTGGGTATTCATATTCTCGAGATTTAACCGAGTCAAATATATTTTTTTTAAATATGATTTTTGTTTTAATAGTTATCGTTTAATTTAGCAGTTTAGATTATTCGAAATGCACAATATAAATTTGACTTAGTTTTTTTTATTGTTTCAATGCTCAGACTGTAATGACAGCTCAAAAGAAGAATGATAGTTCGTCAAAAAATATTATTTCACAACTGGAACAGAAATATTAAAAAGTAGTTTTTCAATACTGTAATACTTCTAAAACTTAGTTTTAGAATAGTTAAAATGACTTTTATTTTTAGAGTTGTTTTAAAATTATTTTCTTGTAACTTAAAAGTTAAGAATTTAAATAATAATATTATTTTATTTATAAAATAAGATTTTATATATCTAACCTTTTTCAAAATAATTGTAAACAATAACAAGAATCTTGTGCGGGTTAAACCACGGTTATCTGGCTTGTTATGTAGCCCAAAGTTGAAAAAAGAAAGAAAAGGAGGAGGTTGTTGTCAGGCGGCCCAGCCCAGAAGCACAGAAGCGTGAGTGTGTTCGACCAAACAAGGCTTTCTCTCTTATCCCTGAAATGGATAACCGGAATTACCTCCATTAACCAGTCGGATCTTTCACGTTCCATCCTGGTCCTGGGTGCAACAGGTACCTTCTTATTCTTCGCCGCTGTTTGTTTCTCTCTCTTATTTTTATTTTAGTTTTAAAATCTTACTGTTCTTAGGGTTATTATTCTAATCTCCTTTCCTCATCTTCTCATGTATATATATATATATATATATTATGTGTCTGTATATTTTATAGGATTCATCGTTTCAATCATAGATTTTCAATTCACAAACACTTGAATCGATCAAAAGAGGGGTTTGAAAGCTTGAATGGGTTAAACTGCCAACTACTTTTGTTTGGAGGGATGAAAAGTTTACCTTAATATAAAAGTATTTAAATGTTCGGTGGGAAAGAAATTGTCTTGAAATTAATTGAGGAGACATTCGAAGATAAATGGATTCTGAAAGAAAATATTTTCCCTGGAAATTTTTAGAAGGAAGTGATTTCTGTAAAAACAAACAGATGGTCTTTGGTTGATATTCCCAAGGTTATTCCGGGCCTCCATTTTTTCTTTAGCCTTGAATTTAAATTCCTAGAATTGCCGAATTCGTGTTAAATTCTGCAATCCTAGATTTATATGAACATTGTTTTAACTAATTGGTTCAAATTTCATTGATTTTCGAGATTCTTGAGTCAGAATGAAGGGAAACTGAAGCAGCGTAATTTTCTGAATTTAATTCTAAAATATTGAAAGACCTGTGATGTAATTTCAAAAGAAAGGAGTTCCTAATTGCAATTTGGATCTCTGTCCAAAGCCAAATTAATAAGTTGACAATTTGCAACTTCAGCAAATATTAAACTTTGACCGATAGTAGTTAAGCTGAAAACTTACACTATGGTTGGATGGAAGGAATTGGAAAGAAAGGGAAGGGAAGGAGGAGGAAGGGGAGCTTATATCATGTTTGTTTTAAAAATTGGGAAGGAAAGAGAGGGAGAACTTAACCCTAATTTGAGCAATTTTGTTATCCCTCCAAAAGTGGGAGGAAATGGAGGGAAAGGAAACAAGGATTTAATAAATTTTTAATAATACCAATATTATTCTTAAAATTGTAAAAGCTAAAATAAAAATGACACCTCTATCATAGGGCATCCAAATACATATTGTTTCCCTTTCTTTTCCTTTCTCTCTTTTATTATTTCCAAGCAAGATGAAAGGATTATATTAGTCTTTCCTTTCATTAGTTATCCAAACATAAAAGTGGGATTACCCTTTCCTCTCCTCTCATTTCCTTTTCCTCATAACTAATACTCTCCTTTCCTTTCCTTTCCCTCCTACTTATCCAAACAAACTGTTAAGTTATTTGTTTTTTTGGTTCATCATTTGTGTGTGTATAATTTAATCAAAATCTAAATTTTAGTGTTTTTTGTTGTTGTTGCTTGAATTGGTTCTGATATGGAATACAGAAATGAGATTGCCTATATGATAATAGAATGGTTTGATTAGTACCTTTGTGATTTGTAGCCTCGGCCTTGAAATTTGGAACTCTTGGCTTGAACTCAGAAATACTGAGAAATGTGTTTTATGTAATATTTAATATAATTGCTTGGACTTAGAACTTCCCCAACTTATATTTTCCATTTTTATCAATTTTTTTAATAAAAAATTTAAAATATATCTTTAACACCTAATATGCTATTTTTAAGAAATGATATTCTATACCAATCTGTATCACCAATTGCCAATCAGGATCATAACAAGGATTCAATTTTAAACATCAAAATGTGATCCAATTTGCTGTATCAAGTTGCACCAATTAAATTGTGTGCAACTAATATACATGGGAGAATGGTAAAAGAATTAATTGGAAGACATTTAAAAGGAAGTTGTGGAAGTTTAACAGTGGCAGATCCAGAATATAAATTTATTTATTTATTTATTTATTTTTTTTTGGGGGGGGGGGGGGTTGGTGGTGAAAACATTTATGTTGGGCTTAGATTAGTTAATTAATTTTTTTGGGGGGTGGGGAGTGATACCTTCTGTAAGATTTGTGCATAATTTATATAAGATATAGGAGGTTTTCTAAAATTTCAGGCTGGCCATGGCCCCCCTTTGCCCTGCCTGCATCCACCCCTGGTAATAAAAAACACATGATGACACGTGATGAAATGTATGTCGTTGACTGTTGTCTCTGCATTAGCATAAGAGAGCAGGAGTGGACAGATTTCTGAATTTAATTCTAAAATATTGAAAGACCTGTGATGTAATTTCAAAAGAAAGGAAGTTCCTAATTGCAATTTGGATCTCTGTCCAAAGCCAAATTAATAAGTTGACAATTTGCAACTTCAGCAAATAATAAACTTTGACCGATAGTAGTTAAGCTGAAAACTTAAGTTATTTGTTATTTTGGTTCATCATTTGTGTGTGTATAATTTAATCAAAATGTAAATTTTAGTGTTTTTTTTTTGTTGTTGCTTGAATTGGTTCTGATATGGAATACAGAAATGGGATTGCCTATATGATAATAGAATGGTTTGATTAGTACCTTTGTGATTTGTAGCCTCGGCCGTGAAATTTGGAACTCTTGGCATGAACTCAGAAATACTGAGAAATGTGTTGTATGTAATATTTAATATGATTGCTTGGACTCAGAACTTCCCCAACTTATTTTTTCCATTTTTATCAATTTTTTTAATAAAAAATTTAAAATATATCTTTAACACCTAATATGCTATTTTTAAGAAATGATATTCTACACCAATCTGTATCACCAATTGCCAATCAGGATCATAACAAGGATTCAATTTTAAACATCAAAATGTGATCCAATTTGCTGTATCAAGTTGCACCAATTAAATTGTGTGCAACTAATATACATGGGAGAATGGTAAAAGAATTAATTGGAAGACATTTAAAAGGAAGTTGTGGAAGTTTAACAGTGGCAGATCCAGAATATAAATTTATTTATTTATTATTATTTTTTTTGGGGGGGGGGGGGTGGTGAAAACATTTATGTTGGGCTTAGATTAGTTAATTAATTTTTTTGGGGAGTGGGGAGTGATACCTTCTGTAAGATTTGTGCATAATTTATATAAGATATAGGAGATTTTCTAAAATTTCATGCTGGCCATGGCCCCCCTTTGCCCTGCCTGCATCCACCCCTGGTAATAAAAAACATCATGACACGCGATGAAATGTATGTTGTTGACTGTTGTCTCTGCATTAGCATAAGAGAGCAGGAGTGGACAGATAAAGTAACCAATCAGTAAATCCACATAAGATAGAAACTTCAAACCCCACCCGTAAAAAAAAAAAAAAAACTTTCCCAACAAATGATTCTATTGAAGATAGATGTGAAGATAATTGTGGTGTTTTTTTCACTCAATGTATACGAATGTAGTTAGCAAACGACAAGCAAAGTTATCATGTAGGGAGTAGCCCTCAAGTACATACCTTTCTCTCTCCATGTATTAGGTGACCTTAAATACCAGCAGCGGTGAATTTCTGTGTATAAAAATTAACAAACAAGGCACTGTTAACTGAGCAGCAGGGCTGCCATAGCAGTGAGCAATAAAATCAAGAAAAACTGAGTGATATGTGTGTAGCAATGGTGGATGTGGTGACATTAGCAATGGCATTGACATTGTTGGATGCAGTAGTAATAGTGTTTAAGGAGAAGAAAATATGTATAAGTATTAATAATCGGTACAATTGTAGCGGTGAGAGTAACAGTAGTGATTGAATAATTGATTGGCTGTGATAGTGCATAGGTGGTATTGATGTGGTGGCAACAGTGCCCTCAGTTATGGATGGATGGTTGTGGCAGTGGTAATAGTGATGCTACATTTATGCTGATAATGGTGGTCATATGAGGAAAAGAGCAAAAGGCTTTTCCTCATGAAGATAAATTTTGTTTTGATTAGAATGCATTCCCCCCCCCCCCCCCTTTCCCTTTCTGCAGTACATTAAATACTTTAAAAAGTGCAGTTTTTTCTTCCCTTCAAAAAGCAAAAAGTTGAGCATTTGGTATTTTCATGAGTATAATTTTATTTTATTTTCTCATTGAAGGTCTTCTTAAAATGCAGGAAGCAGGAATGGCTGAGGATTCCTCTAGCAGCGGAGACAATTTAAGGGCTATTTGGACTCCACCCATGGACCATTATTTTATTGAAATTTTGCTAGATCAAGTGCGCAGAGGGAATAAGACTGGTAATGTGTTTAGCAAGCAAGCATGGGCAGAGATGATTGCACTATTTAATGACAAATTTGGATTCAGGCATGATACAGATGTTCTGAAAAATCGATACAAACGATTGAGGAAGCAGTACAATGACATAAAGATTTTAAACCAGAGTGGGTTTAGATGGGATGCAAATCGGCAGATGGTAACAGCTGATGATTGTATGTGGGATGATTATATCAAGGTATGAACTCTTATTTAGCCATTCTAACACAATATATGACAGTTCAAATTGCAAGTTGCTTACACATGCCACATGCAGGCCCATCCTGACATGCAAACGTATAGAACAAAAGTTGTGCCGTATTATGATGAGTTGTGCATAATCTGTGGGCATGCAGTTGCTGATGGAAGATATAGTCTTTCATGTTTTGATGTAGACTATGACAATGAAGGTAGGTCAGGGTAGATTTAGCGAATATTCATCAATTGTTGGTCTAAATATTACAACTATTATATTTTTATTTATCTAGAACGTGATTTTTTTTTTAAATTTCTAATTACTTTTCTATAACTGGTAGCAAAAATGTTGGATGATCAGAATCCTCCCAGGGATGATCGTACTAAAATTGACTGGTCACAGACCATGGACGAACATCTCATTCAACTGATGCTGGACCAGGTGCACAAAGGGAATAAAGTTGGCCGTACTTTCAAGAAGAAAGCATGGATTCACATGATCACTGAGTTTAATACAAAATTTGGATTTCAGTATGGTAAAGTGATCCTGAAAAATCGTTACAATGTTTTGAGAAGGCAATACAATACTATAGAGGTTCTTCTTGGTCAAAAAGGATTTAGTTGGGATGAAACACAACAAATGGTGAAAGCTGATGATCGTGTATGGAATAGTGTTCTTAAGGTATTAACTGCTTTTTTATCAAGAATTTTCTGATTTAATATTGCAGTTAGCTTACTGGTTTTAAATGCAGGTTCGTCGCAACTTCCGAAGGTATAGAAATAAGACTATTCCGTATTATGCTGATATGTGCATCATTTGTGGGAATGAAACTAATGTGAAAAATAGTATAGTACCTTACAACTTAAGTTCTGAGGATGGTGCAGTCAGCGAAGAGTATTATTGGAGTTGCGATGCCTATTGTTAACACAACGAAGACAGATGAGGCACGTGAAGAGAGAGCAGATAGGGGCGGTGATAGGAATTCATCTGATCAACAGAAAAGGCGTCAACCTGAGATGGAACAAAACTTTCAACTGTCCAAAAAAGCTCAAAGGGTGGATGAGGGTATGGCTGATGTGCTGCGAGAGATGGCAGCAGCTGTCACAACGTTAACAAAGAAGGATGACAACTCTATATCGACCAAGAATGTGATTGATACACTCCAGGCCATACCAGACATTGATGAAGACCTATTGTTGGATGCTTGTGACTTTTTGGAGGATGAGAAAAGAGCAAGGATGTTCTTAGCATTGGATGGTACTCTGCGAAAAAAGTGGCTAATGAGGAAACTTCGTCCACAGTGAAGGATCTGTTTTCTGTCAGTTTACTGATGAAAGTGTCAAACTGTCAATCTGAAGATAACTTGTGATCAATTAAAATTTTAATTCATTTAGTGGATGTGATCTTTCAATCTCATAAATTCGTTATGGTGAATATGCTTTTATTTATTTTTTGGGTTGAGTTGAACTGAAGTTATATTGGGCTGGAAGGGTGTCAGAACCTGCTGTCAGCATTCTGTAAGGGCAACCAATCAACCAGGAAAACAGGGAGACTTTCAGATTGGCCGTACTGTTCTATTATCTAGTCCATGACTTCTGATATTAGCTTTCAAAAATTTGGATGTAGGAATAAAAAGTTTGGTACCTAGACACTAATTCACACTCATGCACACACATTCTGGTATAATTACATTGAAAGAAATCACTAAAATATCCTATATTGAGATATGAGTTATTTTTTTCCTCCTGTATAGTTTATATTTGAAATGCTTCTGTCCAAAAACGACTAACAATTTAATATAATTTACAATTCTGGTTTCTCTAGTTTAAAGAGCTGGTGTGAGTTTCAGAATTCGGTGATGTCAGTAAAACTACATATGATTGTGTACTTGATTTGTTATATGACAGGAGCTGCTACAAAGTACAAGATTATTGGTAGTAGCATGTTCCCGAGTAAGTAGTATGCTTGATCATTGATTATGATTCCGTAACTTCTTTGTATTTTGTCTATGATAATATTACTGGAGTATATGGTTTTAATTGCTATAACTTGAGGCAAATGAAAATTTTGATTGTATAACACACACACACACAAAAACAAAACATGCACATTGTTGAAAAGAGTGGGAGAGTTAGAGATGTGTAATCTCTGAGTTGCTGAAATCATCCAATATATTTTCTTCCCACCACGTTCAAGTTTTTAGTGTTAAATTCAAAATATCTCATGCTATTTGCTCGGGGTCTGATAATTAATTTTAGGATGTTCTCCAATTCTATTATTTCTCTCTGTTTTGTTATATGTTGAATCGTTGGGGAATTTCTGGTTGACTTTTGGCTGTAAAATATATTCTGTGATTTCATTCTGCATGTTCTGATTTCAGTAATGAAGAATTGATTCTTCTTGTTTCTCAAGCTTGGATTTTTCAGGTAAATGTCTGGTTTTAATTGCTTTAACTTGAGGCAAATGAAAATTTTGATTGAATAACACACACATAAAAACATGCACATCGTTGAAAAGTGTGGCATGTTCAAGTTTTTAGTGTTAAATTCAAAATAAGCTTGAAATGATTTATTCTCATGGTAGTGACCATTTCAAAGGGAAAAAATACTTTTGAAAATTTGTTCTGTTCAATTTTCAGTAGAATTCTCCCAAGCCCAAGTTGTATCAATGGAAAATTTTTCTGGGGTAAAAAGTAAATTTGAGTTGGAGATATTTTCTGCTTAATCTAATTGAATAAAAATATGTAGACTTCTCCCCACTCATAACCTTCCCCAACTCACATGAAAGAGTGGGGGGAGGGGGGTTGATACTAGGTTTGTGGTACAATTACTTAGAGATTTTATTAGCTAAGTTAGCTGACACCTTCGATAATTTTCTTTTTTATATTGATGTAACTTTTTATGTATAAAAAACAGGTCTATCAAATTACAGTTATTTTTTTACCTCTTCTATTTTTTTTTCTTTTTCCCCACTTTTCTTTTATCCTTTCTCTCAACAAGTTCATCTGGAAATTACAATACGCAGATTATTATTTTCATCAGATGTAAAAAGTTACTTCCTTTCTAAGAAAAGAATTCAACTTACCTTGGTAATTTTTTAATTGCTCGTTTTTTACGTAGCTATTAAAGCAAAAGTTGCAGTTTTCCTCCTTCGTTCTTATGTGTTGGTGCCAGATCCCTAAAAGTTCATGTTTTATATATACCCAAACTTATGATAACTATTTTGTTTTGTGATATTTTATTAATATATTTTCTTCAAAAAGAAAAAAATCAATTTTGTCATTGCTTCCCCCATAAATTATCCTCTCCTCTTCGTGGAACATTCTTTTCTATATCCTCTCTCTCTCTCTCTCTCTCTCTCTCTCTCTCTCTCTCTCTCTCTCTCTCTCTCTTCATGGAACATTGGTGCTTGTGCTTTTGTATCTATGTTTGTGTATCTTTGTTTTTACCAATGTTGCAGAGTAAATATTTGCTATGTTGCACAGTGGAGGTGTTTGTGTCTTGTGATGACATATATTGGGGTCAGCTACTCAAACATTCACCCCAAGATTTATCATGGCTGTCAGATATGAGCATTTTTCATGAGCCATCCAGTTGTCTTTGGGATGTTCTAATGACCACAAAATGGACAGTTTTCCTTTCATCTAGCTCTAAAATGTCCTTGGGAATGAAGGTATACCTAAACCTGTCTTTTTGTTAAACTCCATTACTTATTGGCAAGGGAAATAGCATCCTTAATTATTGCAATCCCTAGATCCGAGGCAATTTTTTTTTTGCATTTAAGTAGGTTCCCTAGATCCAACAAGGTGAAAATTATGTTTCTGCTTTATCTAAAATCTAAAATTGATTTCATTCTTGAAAAGACTACATGCAGCTAGATGTCGAAACAATGGTGGTAGGCCATTCTCAAACTTTTATAAAAAACTTCAGGTTATGGTTTTAAATGGTAGCATCAGTCATAATAATGGCAGCACAACAGTAATGGGAGTATAGGTCAATGTGTAAAGGGAATTGATTATCGAAGCCATGCATTTATTCTTTTTGTTGGCAACCCCTAAAAACTAACTGATCATCATATCACAACTCTGGTTAATTATTCTTTTAATGTTCTTATTTTAGTGAATTTTATGACATTGGAGGACATGATTAGTCATGGGTATCGAATCTTATATTGGTTTATAAGTTAATGTTAGTAAAAATTATTTTCCATTTCTGTTCGGAATTTCCTAATCTTTGGCCCTTGTTGGCCAGGTTCTAGGAATAAGAAGTAATATAACTTATGTAATGGAGAGCTCTCAACAGAAGTGAAGGTATGATCCATCCAGAGTTCCTTTTTTGATTAATGCTTCATTATATTTATAAGACCAAATAACATGAGATTTTATATTGATATGACCCTGAATGTGGTACTGCATCCTTCTTTTTTATTTATTTGTTGTTGTTGTTGTTGTTGTTGGTGTTGGTGGTGAGGGTGGCTGGAAATGCCAACTTTGTGCAGTTTTCCTAATTTGGAATCAATATGGACCCAAAGTAGAGTGGCCGAAAACTGGAAAGAATTCATAAAAAAGCAGTACTTGATGTCTACGATGTGTATTTATGTACCTGGTTTTGTACACCTCGAGTATCCTCAGTGAGTACCCATAGTGCATTTGAAATAAATGTAAACGAAAAATGACCTCCATTGATGAATAGAATCCACTTGAAGTTCATTTCTAGAAGTTGTTGCTTTATATGTGTATATGTATTTTTGGGGTAGAAGAATCCCTAACCCACTTGATCCCATTCATACTTTTTAATACCCCAAATAGTTGGGATAAGGTTTTGTTGAGTTGAGTTGAACTTCAACATGAGACGTTTTTTTTAAGCTTTAATTGAATGTAAAATCATAGTTATTGTAGCATCTAAGTAAATGTAAAACCTATCTTCTTCCTTTTGTGTGTGTTTGTGTGTTTCTTTTCCATTCCATAACTCATCTAAAAAGTATTTACCAAAGAAAAACTTATTGAAAGAACAATTGGCAACATATTTTAAGTGTCATTTCAACTGTGATCTCAAAGCAAACTGCATGGAAAACTCCAAGCTCTTTTCAACATCATGGAGGACTGTTGATTTCCATGCAAATTGCATTGTAAATGGACATCATGTTTAACATCTCAGCTAACGGAAACAAAAAACAAGATTTTTAACCAAATAGTTTGAACAAATCATGTCTGAAACTGTAGCCATGTTAATGTGCAGAGAAAACACTACAACGGAGAGTATTGAAATCTTGATGGCTCCATGTGAGAGATATTGTCCTGTGATTAACTGCACCACCCTTCTGGTTTATTTTTTTTTGCGATTCCTTTGATGGTTTTTCAGCCTTTGATCTAGCTGCCCATATGCCACCTGCAAACTACTTTCATCTTGCAAGTCCAAACAATTTGGACTTTTAAGATGTCTGGTTCCAGAGATGTTGTCTCAACCAACCCTACTATCTGCTGGGTTTTCTGCTCTTTATTTTGCTCTTTGATAACCCATAGTGCATTTGCAAATATCATTGTTGCACACGAAGTGCAGTGCAAGAAGGCAAAGGTGGAGCGCTGCCCTAAACTGTAACACTACACCCGAAGAGTTCTGTGGAGTGTTTTAGTTATGTGCTTATCCTTTTTCCACTTAGCTATCTGTATATTTCCAAGTTTTCTATGCTTTATGAATACTGAAAATGAATGTGGTGGACATCTTTTAGACTATGGTATTGGTAAATCAACTCTTGGGTGGTAAATCAAATTTTGTAAAGTTCTTCATGACTCAAATATTTTACTAAAAGCTATGTCATACCAGGAGTTGATAATATGCTATTTTGGTGTCTGAAAATTACCAATGCCAACACTTTCCCATGTTTTAACTACATTAAGTGTTGTCTGATCTTTGGTCCTTGAATGCATGGTCAGAATTTTCAGGAATAAGGAATAAATTCTTGCTCAGCATTGTATAATAGAAATATGCCCTTCGCAGGTTATAAACTCTGCCCAGGCAAATGCAACCCATAATCATGGGTTAGATCCTGATCGTCTCCTTCTCGGTAAATACAGCAATGGAGGTTCTTTCTTATTTTTATTCAAACTCTACTTATTGTACATTCTCTCATTTCTTACAGCTGAAGCATTTGTTGGAAAGGGATTCTATAAGAAAAGAATATCCTACCATGCTAGAGGGAAACGCGGGATAAAAGTGAGACCTGAGTGCCGACTGGCAGTGGTAGTAAGGGAGATAACCCCTGAAGATGAGGCTGAGAGTCGGTAATTTCCGCAAGCTCACTAAGCCGGAAAGACAACTTATTCCTCATAAACTTATTGAGACTACCCCAATTTGGAACCGCAAAAGCAAAGCGAACAGTCATGCACCAGGTATGGCTGCATGAGTGAATTCCCCTATATATTTTCAAATTTCAACAGAACGTCTTGTAGTTTTGTGAAAGAACTAGTATTTAAGGCGAGTAACCTTGTTTCTACTTGAAGTGTAGTTGTTTGAACCAGTTTGTCTGATGTCTGGAGGCACTGCCATACACTCGTGTGCATGAAAGAAAACTCCTCTGCGCATGTAATGTGACACAAAAATCAGCTTGATTCTTTGAATTTAGATATCCAAACAAGCACTACAGTTAAGCCTCAATGAATACTCAAGAGGATTCACAAAACTAAAGAAGTAAAGCAATTCTCATCAGAGGAAAAATATCATTTATTCAAAACAAATAGCCGTTTATCTAAATTTTACCATGGTTAAACAACAAACATTTTTTTGCAACACATATTGAGACAGAATGGTGATGCCAATATATAAGTTATACATAAAACTATAAAAGTTCATTTTTGTGCATCCATGTTTTGGTATCTGACAATCTCGATACCCAAGTAATCAACAGGACCAGGAACGGCAACATGAGGCTTCCCAACCTTTACTCGGACAGTAGATATCTGGGGGTGCTTTGTCAGAGTCGTCGATGCAATGAGTTGAGCTATTGATTCCAGAAGATTCTGAGGTGGTCCCTCCACAACTTCTCTAACTATGCTGCCAGTCCACCAGTTCAAACCATCAAAATGAATATTTTAACTGTAATAATCATAAATTCACATATAAAAGCATATGGAAAGCTCCATGCCCGCACACACACACAAGCTAGGTTACTTTGTTCTGTAACAATTAATTAAGAAGAAGATAGGCCTTTGTAGTTTTATTTCTATGATCCAATAGTTGGATGTTATATGGAAAAAGATTCCACCGGAAGAATTGGTATTTATTTTCCGTGATCTTCACAGTGAGACTGTTGCTAGTCAACTAATGAAGGCTTCATATTCAAAATGTGAAGATTACTTGGCACAAAGACAAGAAAATGTCAGCATTTCAGCCATGACAACTTTAACACTTTACAGTTGAAGGTGATGTTAAAGACATTTGAAAGCCATAAAACCATGCAGCTTTTGAAATATCAGTTATGTCAGCCCAGGAAGCTGAAGTTATGGTGTTTTGATCAGCGAAAAAGAAAGCAACAGAGCAGCTCAAGCTGATGAAGTTAGAAAAGACAAACACACACACACAGAGAGTGAAGACTGAAGTTAGAAACTTGGCACCATAACCTCATGTAGGTACCTTTTCATGTTCCTCCAAATTTGCTATAACTTTGCCCTGTAAGTATTTATATATCTTTAACTGAAGCTGTACAAACTGATATTTCAACCGTTTACCTTTGCTTAGTGATGCCTGCCCACTTGTGAAATATATACTGTACTATTCAAGGCATACACAGACAATGGTTTAAATTACAGTGCAACACCATCCCTACTGTCAGTAACATGATCACAATTGTTACTATACAACCTTACGATAATTGACAAAACAGAGTCAAAGTATCACCGAGGTCAAACATGGCAAGAATGTGGTGAATTCAAAAGGTAATTACTGAAGGCCATAGTAGACACTTTCTGCCATGATGCTACTATATATTTAAAAGATTGAATACTTTAGAAGAATTATTAAATTTAGCAGGAACTGTAATGGAATACAGAATGGTTTAAGGAGCCATAAAACACTACCACTTAAGTTTTTAGAAAACGAATGTAGCGTTTAAAAATTTTCATTATTATTACTTGATTGGTTTGTCAGTCTCAACACTCAAGCAAGAGAGATGAGGAAGGTTTACAGTTATCACTCACCGGTATATATCCGTATAACTGACAGTATCTGACAAGTCATCAGATTTACCAGCTGGTCGGAGATCCATCCAGGCATCTACATCTATGCAGAACTTCTGACCCAGCTTCCTTTCTTCTGGCTTCACCCCGTGAAACCCGTGGAATTTCAGTCCCCTTAATACAAGTTTATCTCCCTTCATTATCTCCTCACAGTCCATTTCCCCTGACAAGAATCATGATTGTCAATCATATGCTCCTTGGGTTGAAAGATAGCATGAAACATCTTCAACAAAGATATGATGGGGGTAATCTCATGCTTACTTGGAACTTAGATGCTTCAATGAACATATTGAATTATCCTTAACAAGTAGAATGTAATATGAAGACAATTTATTCATTTATAGAATACTATAAATTAGAACACACCAATACCAAGGAGAAATCCGATAAAGATGAAGAACCAGCATATAATTCCATGTTCTTCTAACGAACTTCTGACATTCAAAACTATGTATCAGCATTTTAAGTTCCACCCCAAATAGATCGGGTTAAGGGTCACTAGTTTGATTGTCGTCAATGGTAGGGCAGTTCGACCTGGATGATGATGAATTCAAGAACATTAATAAACCAAGGATGAGTATGGCACCCAATTCATGAACTCAGTCTTTTAAATTCACGAACTCAGCATCCAAATCTGCAAACCTATTAAATTCTTCTTCTACTTGCACCAAATACTGTTAGATTTTGAATGTTGAGGTTTTAAAATAAACAATTACACAAAATCTAAGCAAATAACAATCCTTTTTTTTTTTTTTGAGATTTTTATAAGAATTAGAAAAGAGTAGTAAATAGAAGAAAATAAAAGTTTGGTACTTTTCGAATTCATGGTTTTATTAATAATGATTGTAACAATATGTTTGGAGTTTTGGGAGGGAAGAGAAAGAGATGATAACTTAAAACAGAAGAAAAATGAGAATAGATTAAAAGAGTGTGATTATTTTCAACTTGTTTGGGTATTAAGGAGAGAAATGGAAAGAACATTAGTATTCTCCTGATTATTAGTCAGTAAGAGAGAAAAGGAAAATAAGTGTATATAGATTATTGGGCCATTATCCCTTTTTTTTCGGTTTATAAACTGAGAGAAAAACTATTGATATCTAAGGATATATTTGACATCAAAAAAATTCATTAATGAAATCCTAAGAAGCACGGACACGCCAACACGTAATTTTCCAAAAAAATAAGACAAAGACATGTCGGGGACACGTTGAATAAAATATATTTTATTTTTATTTCTATAATAATATAATCAATTTCTATTTTCATATCAATCAAATTATGTATAAAAAAACACAATTTCATGCAACATTTACACAAGAAACACAATTCCAAATTTCCAATATCAAGTATCATAAAGTGATACATTTTGATAATGTTCAAATCTATGACACAATAATATTTTTTAGTGATGTAAACAAATTAAACAATACACACAATCAGCAAATTTTCAGTGATGAATCAACAAATCAGCAAATTTACAATTTATATTTTGAACATTACACACAGCAAATCAACAAATCAGCAAACAATACACACAAATCAGCAAATTTTCACACTTCAGTGAATCAACAAATTTACAATTTATATTTTTTTTTTGAGAAAATCAGCAAAGTACGAGGGAAGGACACTCATAGGAATTCAGGGAATCAATAAACTTCGAGTTCCAGTTGGCCAAGAATGCCAAGAATTTCAGCCAATGAATTGCAAGACTTGCAGTGAATCAACAAGCTTCAAAATAGATGGAAAAAAGAAGAGAGATAAACTCATTAGATATGTTTACTGAAACATCGAAAAAAAATATAGTAAAACAAAAAAGAAAAAAAATGAAAAATGAAACTTTCCAAGGGGAACAACAAGTAATCACATACATTGCAAATGCCGCAAATTGAAGCTTGTTGAATCAATTGCAGACTTGCAGTGAATCAACAAGCTTCAAAATAGATGACAGAAAGAAGAGAGATAAACTCATTGAAACATCGAAAAAATATATAGTAAAGCAAAAGAGAAAAAAATTGAAAAATGAAACTTTCCAAGGGGAACAAGTGTGTGTGTGTGTGTGTCTTGGAGACCTAAGTAGGAGGTGGCCATGTCTTGTTGGTGCAATAGGGTGGCAGCCACCTTCACCATGAAGCAAAAGTAGAGAAAAGGGTGATGGAGAAGCTTCCTAGGTGGTGGCCCATGTGCTGCTGCAAGCCCTAAAAGGGTTGCGTGCAGCAGCTATAGAGAGAGAGAAAAACAAAGGGGAGAGAGAGAGGCGGTGAGGCTATATGTATATACACATTATATTTTGCCGCCCAAATAGAAGAGACTGATTAAAAAAAGAAGAGAGAAGGAGAGAGAGAGGGAGATGGACCAAGCGTGAAATAGAAAAGAATAAGAAGAAGAAGAAGCGAAGGAGAGAGAAACTCAATTCTAGAGAGAGAGACGATTGTGAACGGCCAAAACAGGTAAAAACTTGGTTTTTGTTTGTTTCTTTCAGTTTATTTAGCTATAACATGAAAATTTAGTGAAGAATGAACTAGAAATCATAAGAAAACCTAAGAAATTGAGGACCCGCCATTAAAAGACCACCAAACAACTAGATATATATATATATATATATATATAATCCATAATTGGGTTTTTTAATCATGACATTCATCTTATTTGTAACCCTCATCTGATATATATAGATATATATATATAGAGAGAGAGAGAGAGAGGAGAAGAAATTATACAGAAAAAAGGGGGGCGGAAGTTAGAGAATAGAGATGTACGTACCGGGGACTTTGACGACTGCAGCAAGCGAGGTGGCGAGCGAGCGAGCGAGGCGGCGAGCACGGCTAGGGCTTTTCTCTCTTCTCTTCTCTTCTCTCTGATTTTGAAATGCCGATGTTAAGTCGAAACACATATAAGCATAAGTTATATAAATTGCAAACTAACCCCGCTAGTTTTTAAGAATATTAAAAGAGACCCTATGTTTTTTATTCCAAATTACAATTTGAACCCGCGCGTGTCCGAGTTTTTTTGGGCGTGCCTAAATTAAAAATAAAAAATAAAAATCGGACACCTTATATTCACGTGTCAGACACGTGTCTGGCGCGTGTCCGTGTCCCAGACGTGTCGGACACGGGTACGACGACCAGATTAGAGTGTCCGTGCTTCGTAGATAAAATCTCTTCTCCCTCCAAATTCATTCACTTTAGGATAAATTGGAGAAGTGAGCCTGATGGCTCAATTCTTTCCCTCCTAATTCTCTTAAATATCCTCCTTTCTTTCATAATAAAACATCTAAATGACAGATTTTAGTATCAAACTACTTGAATCATTTCTTTTACCTTCAAATCAGCTCATCCAAACGAGTTGTAGAAGTGAAATAAATCTTCAATATGTAGCTATTATCAAATTATTGTTAATTAAAAATCTCAAACTAGAGGTAGGATACTATAAAAACAAACCAAATTAGGAGATCAAGGTAATAGCATAAAAAATCTATTGTGATTTTTTTCTCCTTCCGTGAAATACACAGGGAAATGGTGGTAATTTTGAAAGGCCCTAACTCCAAGTTCTGATCTTTTTCTCCTATGCAAATTAGGATTTTTGTGGAACAACCAACCAGACTCGTATCTTCTCACATTATTGCAATGTTTTAAAACCCAAACTATTTATCAAACAGGAAAAATGACTGGGTCACCGGTTTGACTGTTGGTTCATCCAGAATCGAATCGTGACGTTATAATTACGTAATAAATATATTTAAAAATATTAATAATAATTTAAATTAGGGAAAATATGAACAAATCATCAAAAAAATATCTAAATGTTTTCACATTTTCCTACAAGACTACAATAATAATTCTAAAATATATGTAGTTTCATATACAATAATTCAATCGTAAACATATATGCAAAGCAAATTTAGCATAATAATCAGTGTAGTTAAAGGCGAAAGGCGCCGTTAAGGTGCTAAGGTCTCGCATTGCCTGAAAAGTGAGAAGCCAAAAAAACATTAGCCTGAGTGAAACAAGTTGCTAACTAATAAAATAATCAATATATATATATATATATATTGCACATTAAAAGTTAATTCATTCTAACTTCTAAATTAAATAATATCTTATCATTAAAATAACAATCATGTAACACTAAGAAATTCAATCTAAAAGGTACATATGACGTATTTAAGTGATATAACAATTTTAAGCTTTAGTACTTTTTTTCTAAATTAATATCTAAAGTTTTGTTATTTAACTAAGTCTTATATAAAAGAAATTTTTGTAAACTTACTAGTCCTAATAATATGGAATACATGATAGGACTAATCTCGTAGACATCTGAACTAATTCTCAAAAATCATACCCATGTTGAAAAGATTTCCCATATAGGTGATCAATTTGGTTGATAGAAGAAAAATGTTTTATTGCGGACAAGCTCAGATTTTGTGAAGAATGATAATAGTTTACTAGTTATAGAAGATAAAATATCAATCTCTACTTAAAAAAGTTTCATGTTGAAAGTGTTACTCTTCCCAAAATTTTGAGTTTTTTTTGCAACATTTCAAATATTTAAATATTTATTAAGCCAATTTTGTGAGAATGTTTGATAATAATACTTATATCAATATAATAGATTGGACAATAATACTTCTAGATTATAACTATATTCCTTTATATTTATATGCCTCTTACAAAATTGTTAAATAAGTGCATAAAATACTATAAACATAAGGACATACAAATAAAACATGTTATAATTAAAAAGACCACCGCCTAGTCGCCTCTCGCCTTACTTAAGGCGACCGCCTAGGCGTCGCCTCTTTGAAGACGCCTGGTCTGAAACATGTTATCGACGCCTCTTTGAAGACACCTGGCTTGAAACATGTTTAGGGGACAAGACTGACAATCGCCTCATCTGATTGCCTTAGGCGACAAGGCGATAGCCTTTGACAACACTAATAATAATAAAATTAATTGTTCTCAAGTTATAGTATAACAAGATCAAACTTTTCATTTGAAAATTGTAACCCTTTTAGATCACAACATATATTATCAATTATTGCTTTAAAATTTAAATGCGTACCAGGAATTGAATGAGTGCTTAAAATAAACCAGCAATCTCATATATATCAAACATAAACAAAAAGTCATATAGTGTCAATGGAACAATTATTGCAATCAATCTACGCCGTGGGAAACTGTTTTGGTATTGCTTGAACAAATAACAATTTCATTCTTCAACAAACAGTTTAATTTTTTTATTTATAATAAAAAAATGGCATTTTTCCAGAGAAGCCTGAAAGATATGAAATGTATGGCACATAAGAGCTCAATAGCCCATACATAAAAGCTCATTATATGTATCATTGACATGGTTAGAATGCAATCTATATTTGTAAAAGAGTTCAATAGTCCACAAATTAGGTTCAATTCTTCTGTTGCGTTTGGAATGTGCTGCCTAATTGGAAAAGCCACCTTCCCAACAGGAAAAATAGGCAAGAGGTTTAACCTTGGTAGCGCGTGAAGACGGTAAGACCCTACTGTCCAAAGAATGGAAACCAGGAGGACAAGCACAGCATGGTGTATCCTCAGCGGGACATAGATAGATGCACGTCAATTTATAGACATATTAGAGGAAGGGAGACAGAGAGGAGTACTGAGATTGAGAGAAAGAATCAAATACCAGTCACCACCCGCCGGGGAAGCCAGAGAGCTGCCTGGGATTTGGTTTTACTCTGCAGTCTACACTTGCCCTAGCTGAAAGGTGGAGCGCTGATCCGAAACTCGAAAGAGGGATTAACGGATTACGGAATGAGTGAAAAAAAGGGCCCCTGTTATAATTTATACAGAACCAGTCTAGATCATTGAAGCGGTTTACGGTTTCCGATTAAACCGTTCGATTCTTTCGGTTTTGTAATTTTAAACCGGTTTTTAAATAAAAACGGTTTAAAATAAAGTCTTTTCCGAACCGATTTTCGATTCAACAGTTGAACTAGACGGTCTGATCCAGTTGTTAAAATATTGCATTATTGTCACTTGTTTGCTCAACAATCCTTCAATATCTATTTTCAGCCTAAAAGATATTAATTATAATAATTAAACATATAGTTTTAACTTATGGAATTTATCATATATCCATAATTAATAAAATCGATAACCAGTAAAATGACTGGGTGGGTGGGTGGGTCATTGGTCTGATTGGGCAAAAAATATAATAAAAAATAAGAAATAATGATAAAATAAAATCAAAGGAAAAATAATTTTCAGTAAAGACAGAGGGACAGGGTATGTTGCAAAGATAAGTTGTGAGTTTGTGAGTGATCTGCAATGCTACTTATATAAAAATATGCATGAATTTATATAAAAATGTGTCATTACTATTATAGAAATAAACACGCTATTTGTACACATAAATTCTTTTTTATTTCTAATTTAATTAATAATTAAAACAATTTGAAAAAAAATAGTTGAATAAATTTCTTTCTTATATTATGATTAGTATTAAAATGTATATGATTTTATTAGCATAAATTATATTTCTAAATAATTATCCAACTCTTCAAAATGAATTATAAAATGGTATATATCTACCATATTTCATGTATCATAAAGAGAGGAAATTTATCTTTATGATACAAATATCTAACTCTTCAAAATAATCAAGTTGCTATCACACAAGTAATAACAAGAAACTGGTGAAAATGAATCAGGACCTATCATATATCAAGTCTACTCATATCAACTCCCAAGGGTTTGGCTGAGTGAAAAAATGACTGCTTGTAAGGAACTTATTCTCCCGAACTCGCAAGTTCGACTTTCACCATCGGCATCCTTGGAACTAACCACCAACTAGGACACGAAGCGGTAGAAAAAATACCTCCTTTGCTTGGGAGAAAAAAAAGGTCTGCTCATATCAAATGTACTAAAACTCATATTTGATTTATTGACATTGTTCTTTAATCTTGATTAGTAATTCTTCTCTTATTAGTTAAATAAAAATAGTGAAGTCTAATAAACAGCTAAACACTCCTTACCCTACTGCTGGTGGCTTTAACAATCAATCTTTTGTTAATTTATTTTATTTTTTTGGTATGGGGCCTGAGGGAGAAAAAGATCCACATTGCCCTGAATTTGGTACTATTGTATGCCACATCACAATTAATTGATTTTCATTGTCATGAGAAGCATAAAAAAAAGTAGAATATATTTTTTTCTTTTTTGTAATGGAATAAACCATTGACTACCTGCATTTCAATGTTCTTCAAAGGAAATTGGTTCATAATGCACTGCCAATTGAAACAATGATCACACAAAATGTCCAAGAAAATTAAAAAAATATAATAAAATACAATCCAACACCGGACAATATAAACCCAACAAGTTTTCAACCGGAGACCATCTATCTTCAGAATAACCAAACCATCAGCCTCATTTCAGTTTTTGCCATGGAGGGACTTCACCACTCCGTCAATAATCAAAATAATAAAAGATATACATCTATATTTGTCCACATCCACAGGAGTTTGTGACATCTCACATTGGTAGCCATACCATGTGGCACTAAATGTTGCATTACTCAACTCAACTATCACACACTCGTACAGTGTGACCGAATCATAGCTCCCACACTGAAAGGACCTCATTAGTAAAGTCTCTACAACCCGCAGAAACAGATCCTCTATTCCGATGAACAACCAAGAATGAACCAAAATTGAAAGAAGGCGAAGAACTCAAATTGTAATCCACCAAATATAAATTAATTAAATTATATATACACAAGCATTTCAGAAACATTCAAGGGAGATAGAGTCATCACTCTAGAAAAATCGATGAACATGGCAAAATTGTGTGTTTAGGCTAGAAGCATTTACATATAAAAAAGGTCTGCTCATTGGCAAGAATCTCCCATGTTGGCATCATCTTCAGTAACATATATACATGCAAAAATCCATCATTTTTGTTACCTCTATAGTGGGTTTCCTCCAATTTTGAACCCAGGCAAAAAAATGCTGCACACTTTTTGATATAATCTATGAAAAGCTTTAAAAAAGGAGCTTACTTCATCCAGCTCACCAAATTGTTTTAACTATGAGGCCATTTTATATCATACATTTGAGACTCTCCTGTAGAAAAGGACATAGGCAGCTGATGTCTTTATCTGGTCCTCGCTGACAGGAAGAACATGGCTGTCATCAAACTCGTACCACCGGTTATGCCCATGCTACAAAGGAACACGAAAGAGTTAAAACCCATATGATGGATCACAAGTTCACAATTATATATATTTTTAATTAAAACAAAAGTTAACCTGACATCAGTTGTGAAATAAACAGGTAGACAAGCAATTTTTAACATATACAAAGGCACCTTCATAAAATGAAGTTCGCCCTTTTGTTATAAAGAAGAATGCAGTATAGACATGAGAATCTCTGACTTTAGTTACTATTATCTTCTTATTCTTCATTTTATTTTTCTTTTCTCTGTGGAGGAAATTGATTTAAGCTACTACTGTGATAAGAAATTCAAAATGGCTAATAATCAAGGCCATTATATTCAATACTAATATCAAGGAATACATTCAAAACTAATGGATACACGCACACATACATACACACATAAATAAATATATGTATATATATATATTTCAAATAAAAAATATCAAGGCCATTCCATCACAACTAGAAATGTAAGGATCTTCTTGATGGTAAATTTATTATGAACAGAAAAATACTCATTTGGTATCCATGCATCTCCAATAACCTTGGTGATCCATTTATAATGAGGAATGGAAAATTAAAAATAAGGAAAGGTAGGAGAAATGGAGAGGGCAACTCTAGGAAAAGGAACAGCCGGAGGGGTCTTTCCACCCTCTTGTTTGGTTGAGAAGGAAGGAAAATTTTGTAATTTTACAATTGTACTCGTTTGAAGTGTAAAAGTATGAGGACGAGGGAGGGAGGCCCTGCGGGGGAGCCCTTTACCTTCTCTTTTCCTCCCATTTTTGGAAAGAGAGAATAGAGTGGACGAGAGGGATTCCCTCTACTTTTCCATCCTCTTCCCCTTTATCTCGTACCAAACAAGAGAAGACCCATTAATCCTTCCTTTCCCCCACCCCAAACACATAATCACGAAAAAAAAGCTCCTGTCTCCTCTTCCCTACAGCCAAACAATTTTGGAGTGAATATCAAAACCTCCAAAATACAGCCAAATTGATACAAAAAACAATATTATCAACCGATAATTCTAGGATTATGTAAGCTCCAAACAAAATTTTAGAAAGGTCTCATACCAAATTGTAGTAGTAGACTCCTTAAAGGAATAGCTAGTTACTACACAACAGTGTGAAAGGAGGGAGTTTTATTTAGGAGTGAAGTACTATGGTGGTAGGAGAAGAAAATGGACTATGGATCTCACCACAAGTTGTGTATGGCATCTCTCTCTCTCCTTTTTTTATTTGACAAGTAAAAGACATTTTCTATAAAAAATGCCGCAAGGGGGCACGGCCCAAGGAAGCAATATCAACTATAATATTTTTCTTTCATTTCATTCCTTCAAAGATGAATTGTAACCCTATATGTAGAAATAACCAAGGATTTACATTTTTGTTTTGTTTTTTTTTTGGGGGGGGGGGGGGGGGGGGGGGGGGGGGGGGGGGGGGGGGGGGGGGGGGGGGGGGGGGGGGGGGGGGGGGGGGGGGGGGGGGGGGGGGGGGGGATGATAAGGTAGGGAATGCGCACACACCCACATCTAACCGGAACTTGAACCCTGCACCTTCCCCTTTGGGCGTGGCAGGAGATACCACTCAAGCTGGCTGGTGGTGGCAAATTTACCATTAATAATAAAGCTTGACCTCTTTCTTGGAGTTTTGAAACCCTAACACAGAATTGAAAAGGGCTTAAAAGATGGCTTATTTTCTCCTAAAAATTTTGTACAATACTGGATCTTTCTTTCCCCCCAACAAGCATGAGAAAGAATCTCATCTTTTGTACAACATTGCAAATTAATGGCACATGTTCACAAATATTCTAAACAATTCCTTTATTAGGACAGCAGAAAATTGAATTGGGCAGTTAACCAGCAATCACAGAGAATCTTCTAAACTGAAGCACCACTTACATGGACAAACGCAGTATAGTGACCACCGCCCATGCCACCATAATGATTACTAACTGCATACAACATGTAATGATGGGACACCTGGCTATTCTTGCAAACAATGTAAGTTGAGAGATCAAAGTCATCAATAGGGAAGTCAACTAATGTTTCTAGCTTGTTCTTCAAAAACCGGCTGTATGAGAACCTCTTCAAGTGAATGACCAAAATCTCTGGCAGTCTCCAAAGATCTAATTTTTTGCTGGCTTGTCGATGCTTCTTGCAGTCAGGGCAGTACCTAAAATTAGATATGATCACAACATTGGGAGTCAGAAAGGTAACAAGAAACATGGATGCTGTTGTAAGAGATGGAAAAAAAGACAACCTCAGATACACATGTAAAAGTAACATAACCATCAAAAGCAAAAATGTAATTCAACGGATAAAAAACCAAAAAAGGTAAAGTTATACTTAACATGAACTCCCAAGGGTAAATATAAGTGAGCTCAATAGTTTTGAAAAATTGCAACTAAGCTGACAAGGAAAAAAACAAATTACATTTAAGCTGAAAATTTTCCACTTAAGCTGAACCAACAGTTCACTATGTACTACCAGTTGTTCACTGTGCGCTACAAGCAGAATTGATGGCAGCAAATAGTGAACAGCTGGTAGCACATCAACTCAAGTGCAATTTATTTTTTTCCGTATCAGATTTAAGTGCAATTTTCTAAAAATATTAGGCCCACTTATAATTTGCCTCCAGACATGTTAAGTGTAATTTTCCACAAAAAAAAAAACAAAAATTAACATTATGACCTATACACAGTCAAATTCCATCAAGCAAATAATGCTAATATAGCTTAAGTAAAAATTAGAATACACACTAACCACATGTCTTCTGGTCCTAGAGGCTCCTCCTTCAAGAATGCTTCTAGGCATTTGTGTAGGGAAACAGATTCTTGAGATTTCTTTGTGAACAACCCAGACTTGCATATCTCCGGCAACGAGCTTAAAAGGCATGTATCATACAGTTCAATCATTTTATCTGGCCATGAAACAAGCACATTTATAATCCTGGGGAAACCTGAGATTGGTATGGGCTCATTCATTTTTATCTCGGAACGTTTTGAAAATAATCCCCCTGCTTCCATTAAGTGAAAATGGAAATCAGAAGCCAATTGTGAATTGTCCTGTGACTCATTGTCTGAGTTCGCATCTTCATCAGGTACTGCAGTGCTAACGACATCTTCCATCTCAATATCTTCATTAGCAGTGTTTTCAACATCATCAGAATCATCTAAGGAATCCTCCACTGGCATTAAAAATGGATTGAGTAACTCCAGAAACTGTTTACGTATTTCAGATCCTTTAGGAAGATTAGAGATCCTTGCCACAAGAGGAATACCAAATGTCTTCATAGAAGTTCCATGAATGGAATGCCTGACAGGTTAAACAACAACAATAAATACCAATTAAAAAAAACATATAAAATAATAATAATAATTTTAGAAAAAGATACATGCAAATGACATGACCAAGAAGCCAATAAAATCTGTAACAGAACTGATAAAAGAAATTGATTTGCCTCACAAATCATCTTCTAGTTCACTAAGTGCTATTCAAACTCCTATCCCATGCCAGAAAGTCTCTCTGAAGCTTCTCTTCACTACTGCCACCACCAAAATTGAAAATAGGGACATAAAGTACATGGGAGATTGGACAGGGTGCTTTTGATTAGAGTCAATCTTCCTCCTTAGAAAGATAAATCCTCTCCCATCCTGTCAACCTTTTTTCAAACTTTCCAATCACTAAACCCCAAGAACTCAACTTCCTACACGAAGCATCCAAATGGAATCCCAAAAAAGCAGATGTTAAAACACCCACTTTATACAAAAATGCCTGCCAGCTCCTGCATTCCTTCTGCCCTTCCTACTGGAATGAGCTCACTTGTAGACAGGTTCAGCTTCAACCCTGACACTGCTTGGGAGTATAGCAGCAAACACCTAAAGTATATGAGCCTATCTCCCTTTACCTCACAAAAAATAATCGTTTTGTTTGCAAATAATAAGTGAGAGAACTCTAAGTTCACCCTTCTACCCAACCCTACCTCAAAGCCTTTCACTTTCCCAATATTCACAACCCTCTCCATTAATGTGTTGAGGCCTTCCATCACCATGGTTTTAACACATGCAAGGTAGAGAAACTAACGTGTTGGTATAGAAGAGTGATTTAATCCAAGTAGAGAGGCCATAAAGACAAACGAAAGGCCGAAAAAGAAAATAGGGGTTGAGGTTATGACAAAGGATATGATAGACTTGGATTCAACCAAGGATATTGCTTAACAAAGAGCTGACTGGACAAAATCAGATCCACATATCCAACCCTAAGTAGTTGGATTAGAACTTATTTAGTCGAGTTGAGTTAAATGGAATTTCACAAAATTTCTCAAATTTATGAACTTCCATAAACAAGCTAAATCTTTGAAATTTATAAAAATAATCCAGTTCAAAAGAATGGCAATCAACAACTCATAAAGAAAAAGAAAAAACAATTACTGAAATAGAAATAGGAAAGATACCGATAAAAAAACATATTGTTTTGAGTCTTACTACATGAGACTCTGTACATGACTAAAGCAAACCATTAGGACATCTGGCAATAAGAAATAATACTTGAGAAAAAGAAGGCCACATCAACAAGGGGTAAAAAATTCGATGTAAATATTACACTTGCAAATGAAACATCAAGCAATGATTTGAACCATTCAAAGACCAACCTAAAGCATCAGGTATCAAAGGTTAACTGATAGACAGATCCAACGATGAAATAGGTAGAATATTAGCAAACAAAACACCATCTAGTTGTTTTTAAAAAAATGTGAGCTAAGGGATTCCATGAGATTGCAAACAAAAATCCTGCAGGCAAACAACATTTTTTTTTTGATAAGTAAATGTGTATATAGATGGTGCCCAAGGGGGGCAAACCAGGAGAACAACCTACATACACAAAAGTAAACTTTCCAGTTGGGAAGAAAAACCATTGATTGGGTCCATATTACAGTAATACTTGATCACACAAAACTGTCATTGTGACTCCCAGTTCCTTGTGTAATCCCATACGCATGTTCCTATTTGATTAATCTAATACTTTCCAGAGAAAAGGAAGTTGGAAAGAATATCATGTTCATCATACAGAGAGAGGATATCAAATTAATCAAATAAAAAGAACAGAGGACTAACATAATTATAACAAGGATCATGAAACTTACTTATCCACCTGTTGATGCATAAACACAACTAGAGGAGATGTCTGACTATCTTTTGGCAATCGATAAGCAACAAGTCGATCACCATCTCTAATAAGATCAACTGAATCATATGGCCCATCCAGAAAATGAAGAATGCGGTCGTTGTATATCTGCAAAGCACTCCACAAGTTCAGAGCTCAAACATGGTAACTTCAAGTGTCCAATATTACATCTATATATACAGATCTCTATCATACCGAACTTGCCTACAAGGCTTGCAAAGAAAAGTTTTGGACCAAATATCAGATGGGTCTGACCTCAGAGATCAACATATGAGAAAACAGGACGATTATATAATTATGTATCACCTGATTTCCACTTTTACTTGGAATATTTAACTTTTAAGTAAATAGAAAAATACTTGTTCATATCAGAAAATTTAAGATATTCAATCATTTAGACTTTTGTTATTAGCAATCCTTTATTGGAGGCAATTTCATTGTGGATCCTACACTGCTTTGCCACTGCATCTGACCAATTATGGTGCTTAGAAACCCTCGCTTTGAGTTCTAAGTATCACGTGCAAGTTCTCATATTCATTGGAGAAACAATGACAAAATGCAAATGCATGCAACATGCTGACGTAAAAAACATAACTGCTCATGTACAGCTGGCGAATCACAATGCTTGATATTATGTAAATGAAACGCCAATATGAAGCTTGACAATAATCATTTGGACTAAGACCTTGATGCGAGTTGCTACCCACATGCATGTAAAGAAACAATGATAGATATTCCCAATCACATGACTACAAAAGATACCTCCGCTACCAAGAGTGTTTCATCATCTCTCAAAGAACATGCGGTGCTTAAAGCCTGAACAAGATCCTTACACCTTCCATACTTGGGTACAGTTATGGTGATTGGAGATGGTAAAGCAGTCCCATTGGTACTCAAGACCGTCAAAGTCATCGTCCTCATTGTAGTTGAAGGTAGTGGCAAGGATAGGTACATAAATGGATCAAATGTCACAGACTTCTTCTTGCAAACAGGACAAACCAATGTTGACCGATATTGACCCTGTAGTAAAGGAGCAATTCAGTTAACAAGACAATTAAAGCTTATCCCATGTGGCATGTACCAACGAAGCACCTAGTTTCAACCGAAGCAAACAAGCCTAGATTCTACTACCATCTCAAATTTATTTTTCTTTATAAAAAAAAAAAAATTTGGAAAATTTAACTAATAAGAGGCATCGGAAGATAGTATAATATAGCAAGAGGTTTAAAATTGTTTGGCATAGTAAGCAGAACAGCATTGGACAACAGTAGACTCACTTGGCACACATCAACTATGATGGAGTCATTGCGAGCCAGATGATTCTGCCAGTGTTCGTCTGCAGCTACTTCATCTGGCCGGCCTTCTGCATCCTTTACTTCTATATAAGGCTTGCATTTCACACGATTCAGATCTTCATGGAGTCCATCCAACAAAAAAGCAAGAAATTCCTGCATTAAGATCAACAAATTATAAAAAAATATTTCTACCCAATATCATTGAAACAATATTTGACAGCAAGAAACTTCAGCAACTTGCGAATCATGCTGGTTATAGCCACTAAATTGAGGAGCGAAAGCAGCAAGTTTTGACTTGAACACTCTTGGAGCCACTGGTGTTGCTCCTGGAGCCCATAGCTTCCTTAACAAGTCTCCAAATGCCAAGGCAAGCTCACCCTGACCAAGAAGAGGACAGTTAGAGAGAAATTAGATTCTCCAAACATCTATATATGGCATACATCTAAAAGGGCACCACCAAAAACCCTAGTTTAACAGTCAAAGATGCTAAAAAAAAAAAAAGATCTTTTGGAAACAAGAATAGATAATTATTATAAAAATACCCAACATACATTCATGCCCAAGGGATTTTCGATATTTATATCTTTTCTGAAGTCTCCAAGGAAATAATCAACAAGCTTCGGAGTGTGCACCAAGCACTGGATGGAACTATTCATGAAACAAGTATTCCCAAGATTATATAACCCCGTTAAGCCCAAAATATAGGCTTCTCCATAGCTAGCAGCAAGTGTTGGAGAGGAGTTAATCCTAAAGTATGAGTTAACATGGCCGGTGCTCCCATTCATCTTAAAAGAACCATTGCAAACAGGACTTTCAATCTTAGACTGTAATGCCATCTCTTCTTTCCTTCCTTCTCTAGCCCTCATGAGATATGACAATCCATAGACCTGCAATTCCAGAAGAATCTGCAAAAAAGTATGGCAAAATGTGAACATATAAATTAAACAAAATAGTTAGATGTCGTACATGAAGAATATGTATTATTTAATATAAAAGGGGGGGGGGGGGGGCGCTGAGCACAACAATAAGATTACAAACACTTGCATCCCTTAATTTGCAATAGTAAAAGATCACAATGCATATGCTTATTGCTAATGCAATCAATTCTAAAACTACTCTTAACCGGTACTTGAACTTGGCAGACATGTCATAGACTCAACTTCTCCAGAGAATGGTCCAGGAAACAATTAAAAATAAAATAAAATTTTCTAGCAGAATAAGACCCAAATGCCCAATTATATAAAAAGTGTTTTTTCTGTAATTCAGCAAAGTCACAATCAATGGCCATCGCAGGCATGCTTTATAGTTCAGTTCTATTAACAGCTGAAAGTGAGCGAGGCAGCCTGGAAAACATCAATTTGGACAACATACAGAGAGCTCCCCACCAAGTAACAAGCTAGGATATAATGTTGATTCTGTAGCATGATTTTGAATATGAGCATGAGTTGGATTGAACCTCACACAACCCTTGACGAGTTCGACCTAATTAGAGGAATAAACATATAACAATTGTGGAAAGAGGAACAAGTCAACATAGATGGTTCGCTTCTAAGGATGATCATCACCAAAAATTTAAATTAAAAAAAAAAGCGACTCGTCGTGATTCAATTTCCAAGTACCTTGCCCCCCCCCCCCCCCTCTCTCCAAAAATAAAAATAAAAAAGAGATTGTATTTTTTACCACTTAGTTTGTTAGAATTTAAAAAAAAAAAACTAGGACCCCCCCACCATTTATATATATATATATATATATATATATTTACAAGAATCCTTCCTAAATTGTAATATCTAAACTTTTGCACCCCCCCCCCCCCCACAAAAAAAAAAAAAAACTCTTATTTCTGGACCACTGCATAACTACTGTACAAGTACTGAAAATGAAAAATCAAATATATCAGCTAATTACCTCTTCATCTGATTGGCCTGCATCATTAGATAATTTAATTCCGTCGTTCATGAAAAACTGGGTTGTCTGCCCTGAGAAGTCACAAATGTGTAACTGTCCAACTAGATGACGTGAGTTTTCAAACTTGCACAAATGACACAAACAATTCAGATGGAACATGAGTTATGAATCACTTAGCTTACCAGGCCAGACTCGACACAAATATATTGCAGGCTCTCTTGAAAGCTGCAATTTCATTGTCCTGAAAATCACGTGTATGTCAAATAATAGAACCCAGGAACTTTATCCCAAAGCCATGACTCATTTCATACTCAATACTGATAGCATATGAAATCTACTCTCTCCAACACAAGAACACACAAATCAATTTGATCCATCAAAATTTTGTGAAATTAATAACAATGACTTTCAAAGTTAAGATACTCATAGGACAACCTATCAAAAAAAGATACTCAAGAGGACAAGAATGCAAAACCAAAAAACATGCAAAATAAAAACACGTGTATGTAGTGTGCTACCTTTCCAGAGTTTCTATTCATTAGAAAAACGTCCTCCCTCCTCAAATAGTGGGTTGGGGTATGGTGCATGAGTGAGGTTGTAAAAATTATTTCAAACTTTAAAAGTTGAATCTAACAAACAAGAGTTTTAAGTGAAAAATCCTGATAGATTGGCAACCATGGTATCACAATTTATCAAGATGTATCAATCGAGATATCACATCTCCATGAGTTACAATACAATATTTTTGATGAGTTTAAAAATTCAAAACTTATCATTGATATATTGAAAAATACATGTGCTCACCACCATTGCACATTTTGTACCCCCATACAACAATATTTGTCAAATATACACCTTTGTAATATTTTATTCAAATACTATATTTTTTTCTTTTGATAAGTTAATTCAAATCATGTATATCTCTATAATGATTCACAAATTTTCACCCTTCTAAATTTCCATCTTCCACTATTACTATATATCATCTTCTCCCCACACCCCCCCCGCCCAAAAAAAAAAAAAAAATCCCAAAACAAATATTGCAACATTAATTGTACTTGCAATGTATACATTTTCTTTTTTGACAAGTGTTAAGAGGAATAATATTGAAGTTACACCTTCTCTAACAGCTTCAACTTTTAGATGAGTTGGTGGTTTAACATGGTATCAAAACAAGTTAAAGGTCACGTGTTCAAACTCAATGTCACCCTCATAATATGGATTGCTGCACGTGTAGGCTCAAATTGACCATTCGTAAGAAGGCGTGTTAGAGGATATAATATTAAAGTTACACCCTTTCTAATAACTTAAGCTTTTAGATGAGTTGGTGGTTTAATAATAAGTAAGGGCATCTCTAGCAGTGAACCAAACCCAGACTTAAACTCAAATTTGAGTCAAAAAGTCTAAAAAATGCTTCCCAACAGTAGACTCAAACTCATACTAAATCTGTTTTTACTCAAATTTAAACACAAATTAATGCAATACTATTCACAGACTCAAATCATTGTTCAAAGCAAATTTAAAACTTTTGGGACGCGGTAGGAATTTTTTAAAAGGATTTGAGTAAAAACTAGGTAACTGCTGGAGAGCATCAAACTCAAATGAAGCTTTTACTCAAATTTGAGTAAAAAAATTAAGTCATTGCTGGAGATGGCCTAATGAGTAATATCATTAAAACGCCCAGAAAGGCAGAATAATTACAAAAAAAAAAGTTCTTAAATCCCCCCAAAATAATTCTACAAAAGAATCTATACAATGTAGGTAAGCTTCAAGAACCCAAAAGTAAAGAACTTATAGTATCCCACCTTTAAAACAATTAAGGGGAGTAGTTTTCCCTTCAAAAATCCTACCATTTCTCTCTCCAAATACACCAAAAAAATACAAAGTGGAACTAAATTCCACACTTTCCTAATGCTACACTTAACGCTAGCTCCATACCACATCTTCATCGACTCCATCACCAACCAAGGCATCACCCAAGAGTAGCCAAAAAGTAAAAGAACAAGGCCCCAAACATCTCTAGCGACCTTACAATGAATGAGCAAATGGTTAATAGTTTCTTCCCCCGTCAAGCACACAGAGCACCTATTTGCTAAAGGAATACCCCTTCTTTGCAAATTATGAAGAATCAAGATAGCTCCCCAAACCAACGTCCAAGTGAAGAAGGCCACCTTTGTGGGAGCTTTGGTGCGCCAAATCACTTTCCATGGGAATTCCTTCACACCTCTTCTAGCCAAATGAGAATAAAAGAACTTGATCAAGAATTTGCCCAGACAACATCTTCCAACCAAGAGTCTTCTTTATCTCTATCCAAGCGAGCACTATAGAGAAGAGACATCAAGCCAACAACCCTAATCCACTTCCCAATCTTGCGAATTTCTTCCAAAACAAGGATCCCAAACAATTGATATATCGACATTTTAACCATTCTCCTTATCGACATTTAAACCAAGAGTCAATCATAACTTTTAACCATTCTCCTTATCAACATTTTACTATTACTTGTTGCAATGGTTAAAAGTTATGATTGACAAGCGTTAAAGTGTGAGCTCAAGTCTAAGCACAATTGACAAGCATTAAAGTGAGAGCTCAAGTCTAAGCACAACCACTTTATGCAAATAATGCCCAAAGTTAGGTTTATACCAATCATCCTGACTAACACTGGGTATTGGAGTTCTATTGACATTTCAATCTTTAATGTCAATTGAATGATCAACCTGTACTGTCTATGATCAATGAAATCAAAAACCATAAAATTTCACATCTTCCATGAGGCAGAATCTCTCTACCCTCTTATTAAAATTAGGTTGAGGGTCTCCATCTTCTTCAGCTTTCTCCAGTAGAGGACCATGCACTTGAAGAGTCCAGGGAAAATAATTTTTCACATAAGAATGTCGTAGGCTTTACATGAAATGTATGTTTGGACAGTTAATTCCTAGTTTCCTCTTTTGCCATTTCATTTTTTACAATTTAAAATCACTACTAGACTATGAAGCTCTCAAAGCCAATTCTTTTAGGCGGATAAATACAAACCACAACATTGCTTAATAATTAAATATAAACCACAATATTGCCATCAAGAGGTTTTATTTTTATTTTTGAAGAAAGAAAAGGATTACATAAAAAAATTACAGAACAATGCAACCAATTCACATTCTGATATTCCATAGATACACTGCCAAATTCATTAAATAAATCATCAGGGGAGGACGCCAGTTACTATCTGACCTTTTGGCTAATCTTTACGACCAATGAATTTGTTTTCCACAAAACAGAGAGTCCTGATTTGTAAAGAGAACAAATCCTGCATGTTATTATCTCCTGCGGTTAAAAAGCTTTCAACATACTTCTCATCCTGATGCCTACAGGAAGAGCAAAACAAATCAGAGAAATTATAGTTTATACATCCACTAGCTCCCAAAAAAATCGACTACAGATAATAATGCAACAGTAATTCTATCCAAACCCTCTTGCAAATTAAAGAAAACTTACATGCTAATAACTACACAGATTAGTTAAAATCATTTAAAGGCACACTCCTGTCACCCCACTTCTCTACACAAACCACTAAACAGAACATGATTTTTAGATCAAAAGCTAATTTCAAGGAGCCTAGAAAGCACAGGTCACTAAGAAAAGGGAGAAGAAATTAAAATATCAATCATCAAAGAAGAATTAATCTTTATGGTTTTTCTCTCACACAAACAAACAAAAAACACCACCCCACCTTGTAGAGAGGCAGGCAATCATTGACACATACAAGTCAAATGACATGGGCTGTCCTTTTCTAACTTGTTCTTTTCTATCAAGGTTATTGTTCAGTTTATTTTTTACTTAGGTCAATCATCATTATAAAACCAATAGTTTTTTGTTTTTTCGGGTATGAAGAGAACCTCACAAAAAACATTATTTCAGTTTTGTTTCGTGAGAGGGTAAAACTCTCTTACCCCCACAAGCTTTCCAAAAGAAGACTAGTGTATTGCGGTGAGAATAGCATAAAACAGGATGGCAAATCAGAATTCATGCAGTTCAGATGAGGCTTCAACTCAAGGATTTGGGCTGCCAAATTTAGTGAGGTGGTGTTGAAGTATTTGGGCAAGTAGCCCAGACACTTGAGTGGTCAACCCCAAATAGTTTGGATGGATACTTAATGAGGTGTTGTTGAAGTAGTTTGGCAGGTAGCCCAGATACTTCTACAGAATAATCATGCCGGATATATGTTAGATATTGATACTTCTCAAACAGTCTTAGACACAAATCCAAGACATTTTCCAAAATTTTCAAAATATTTTTTAAAATTTTGGACTGCAACCTTTCAAGCACTTTAAAAGGTCTCCACGAAGGTGACACACAAAGCAACTTAGACAACCAAATGAAACATACCAAATAGAATTAGCACTAACAAGTGACATCAGTTTAGCCAGATCAATGCACATAGAAAGGTTGTTACAAGTTCACCATTCCAGCATAAGAGTCATCCCAATTCCCAAAAAATATTACTAAATAAATCTATTTTTAAAAAGCTACAATATAATCAAGCTCAATACTTAGGTTAAAGAATTAGATGCTATAGAACGAGAAAAGAAAGAAAAAAAGTAACATTTTTATCAAGTAATGGCAGTTTATCAGAAATCCAACAACCCCCCCCCCCCCCCCCCAACAAAAAAAAAGAAAAGAAAAAAAGAGGAGTCATATAACCTAAAGTGTCCATTTTATTAAGATCTCACAAGAAACGCAACTAGAACGTGTGCCACCATCCACATTAGTTTAATATACATTCTCGATCACTTAATTACAATTCCATTTGATTCAACTCCTCTTCAATGTAAATTGCTAGGCAAAGAAGCACACATACAGACACGGGTATGACACAACACAGACACGTTATTTCTTAAAAAAGTAGGACACAGATACATTAAGGACACATTGAATATATATGAATTTTTTTATATGACCATATAATAAAAAACTAATGTTATTGCAATTAAAATTTGTATAAAAATACACAAATCACAAAAATATTATTAAGATATTAAAAAACCAAAATCATTAAATAAAAATTAAAGAACTTTTTCATTTAATTATCACTATCCATGACTTAAGTGTCCGACCCGTTTCCAAGAAGTATCCGAAAGTGTTAGTATCCGACACGAACACGTGAGCCAAAATAACATTTTTGTGCTTCATAGTTCTTAGGACAATCCCATGTTGTGAACAATCTCAATGACATCAAGGAGAGCAATTGATAACCACTTTGGCTACGTTCTAACAAGCACATGCCGTACTCCTACTCATGAATGACTAGGTCACCCACTTCTCACATTCCTAAATGTGGGCAGCTTAATCTTCATCTTTGCTACCACTTGCCCCACATTACAATTATTGGGTTCTCGATCTGGTTTGACACATGCTTCGTTTATTTAACATATCATGATCATGTGGAAGCTTCTAGATACTTGTAAATGCACACAAACTGCCTTGTCATAATTTGATGCTAATTATCCAAGTTTATTCCCTAGGCCGTTGTAGTGTTACTTCAACAACGACCTACACATTGATCAGCTCCTAAAAACTGATGTGATTGGCCTTAGGCTTATTGCCAAGTCAGTCTCATCCATGTTGGGGTGTCCCTAACATAGTAAGAGCATCTCCAACACAAGCTAGCCAAATTTCGGCTAAATTCTGGTTAAAACCCTTCTTCACCTATTTCTGCTAGTCATTTCCCAAGGATTAACTTCAACACTACTCTCTATTTTAGCTACTCTTATAGTGCACTACACCACACCAGAGTGCATGACAAAATAGGGCCATGTTTGCATATTATAAATTTGTCCATTCTTTCCTTTTACATTTTATTCCCACGGCCAAACAAGGTCCTTCCTCAGTAACCCTACATTTGCTCTCACTACTTTCTTCTCAACCGAACACTTGAATTCTATCTTTGACTCTAAATCTCTCCAATCAATCATCCAAGAGAACAAAGTCTTTATGTTAGCTCTTCGTCGATGTGTTAATTAAGTTACTGAATGAAAGAGTGAGTGGGAGATTTAGAGAAAGTTTTTGAGAGGATGATACTAGAGACAAATGATAATGATTATAGTCTTTGGTTGCCGGTGATTAGAAGTATGTGGGAGTGTCTCATTCATCTTTAGACCTTGGTTGACATGGAGGAGATCGAACTTCCTATTCCACCGTTGATCACTTTGTTCTATCCATCCAAATGTTTTAGATGAAAAGTTGATCTCTCTCACTACTTTCTTCTTAACCGAACCTTCAATCCCTCAATCACTCTAAATATCTCTCTCTCATCCCTCAATCCCTCCAATCTCAATCCCCCGGATCCTTCAATCACTCAATTCCTTCCATTTTGGCTTCCTTGTATTCTAATCATTGGCATTGGGGAGGGTGATGGTGACACTCCATTTTGGCTTGCAACACAGCTAGCCTTTTGAAGACGGGTTTTTTGAATCATGTTATCTATTTTGGCTAACAGGGAGGGATAGCTAGTTGTGCTGGAGATACTCTTAACACTTATACATCTGTTGTAACCTCAAGGTCAAGGTTCCTCTCACACGACCTACTCCACATGTCAACAGATCAACACCTAAGCATATTAGGGTACAAACACCAATCCAGTTCTTTAATCAAAAAAATAAAATAAATTTAAGGCTAGCCAAAAGCTTTAATTGCTAAAATCTGAGCCCAACAATGTATATATGTGTGTGTGTATCGAGATTTCACATAAAGGTTAAACAAAAAATTCATAATAGAGAGCAAAGATTGTCAATTATGCTTTCTGGACTAAGTTGATTAGAAAAGTAATATATGTCCACTAAAATGATGAAATTGGTTGGTAAGTATACTAATAGCGTAAACCAACCTTCTCATATTGAGATTAGGGTCACTTTCTTGAAAAACAAGGTTGATAATATAGCAAAATTTTAAAAAAGTACAAAAATGAATAAAGAGGATGGTAGTGAATATGGTGAGCAACCTGATCACGTCACTAAAAGTCATATATTACTACATCCTACATTTTATAGTTTAAACTTGGTTTCAATAAGTAAAACTATTACTTTAGATCCATTTTTAAAAATGCCAATGTATCTTACTATTCATGGTAGATACAATTTGTAATTGGGAAAAAGGGAATACAGACTCACAATATAAAAACTGATTTGACAACTATAATCATAATTCAAAAAATAAATAAATAAACAAGATTTGAAGGGGAAAAGACTCAAAACATGCACAAAGAAGGCGTACTTCTTACGGTTACCCAGGTTATTTACCATATAGATTCCATATTCGCTGTTCTACATCATGAGAACCTTCAACCTATTCACGTAACTCATGTAGGGATACCCCATCCACAGCCACCACAAATGTACTAATTAGTAACCATTTATATTAAAGCAAGCCATATTAATACTGAATGATGCAAAGCAACTAATTAAGTGTAGAACCCCTTCAGATTTAGTCCCATTTTCCCCTTTCTAGCTGGGTCCAAGAACGGCACCTTACAATCCTCTATAGAAACTGTATAATTAATGTTTGCACCCTCTTTTTAACTCTTTTTTTTTTGGGTCTTCTTTACTCACTCAACCATGGCCCAGCTCTATTCTAAATATAAAGGGTCCATACCAATTTGGTATTTTTTTGTCAGAGAGTGTAGTACAGATTTTAAAGGAATTCTGGCAGCTAAAATTGTAAGCATATTAACGCAGAAAATGATTTCACGAACCATGTTTCTTATGTATCTCTAATCAAAACTGTTTCTCAGTAAAGATTCATACATATATACACATGCACAATCAACAGTGTCCCCATAATAAGCCCTCACCATTTAAGAGCCCGCAAAAACATCCATTCCGAAACCAGGGCGCAATGACTGCCTGAAACACCTTCTTCATCACGGTCACTCTTTTCAGCATCATCCTTTCTCCTCAAATCGAGAACGATTTCAGACTCAGAATCATTGCTCCCAATCTCCGTTTGCCCTGAACGAGAAAATGACGATGACACGGTGTACAAAACGCCTTTAATTTCACTAGAATCACCGAACAATGACTCTCGCGCCTCATTCCACCACCTGAAATCCAACGCAAACACACCTACTTCTTCAAAAACTACGACAGGGTTTCAGGATATCGACACCGGAAGCATACATACCTGTAGGAAACAAGGTAGAGTTCATCGTCAACGACCTCCGGAAGGCGTTGAAACCGATTACTTCGATCGCGGCCAAAGAAGTCATCTTCTTCGGAGAACAATGGAGAGTCCATGGACAACAAATCTAGGGCTTTGGAGAAAATATATTTGAGAAGCGAGGACAGTAGAGGTAAAAAGTTGTCTGATTTGTGGAGAAAGAAACGGAAGATTTCAGTGAGGCGCCTCAAGCGAGATGACGGAGAAGAGGAAGACGGCGAGTCATGGTTGGAGGACCGAGCGGTCATCTAGAGAGAGAAAGTACGAGAAAAAAGGCATCTGAGCTTGGTGAGTTCAAGGCGAGGTGGGGGTGCTGATAGCGTGATGATTGAGAATTATTGTTGTTTGTTTAATGGGAGTCCCCACCGTCTCCCGCAGCGGTTCGGTTGGAGTTGGATTGGAGTTTTCTGTGTGTGGTTGGAGATTTGAGGCAGGTGCTGGGACGCGCTTTGGGGAAGATGCAGATGCGATGTTGCGTTTGATTGATTGTCTAGATGGTTCGTGGGGAAGAGTCCATTATTGGAGATTGCGCAAATGAAGACACGTGGCGACATATGTTACAGCGGCTACGGGTTACAACTTACAAGTATCATGTTTGAATTTTAATAGTAGAATTTTTATTTTTGATCAGTTTAACAGTAAAACTTGAAAATAAATAAATAAATATCATACACATTTTTTAGGATAAATTAATTTTTTTAAAATTTTTAATAATTATATTAACTTTTTTAAAATTATACTGACCTAATAAATTACAAATACATATTCAATCAATGTTTTTAAAAAATGATAAAATTATTCATTTTATGTTTTTTTTTTACATTTTTCAATTTTGACTAATTTTTTTTAATGTTTTTACATAATTTGTTTATTTTATATAAAAATAATTTAAGATCTTAATTAATATTTATTTTAAATAAAAACGAAAAAAAATCAAAATGAAAAAAAATTAAAAGGGATAGTTTTTTTAGTTTGAAGAAAAAAATTGACTGAAAGAAATATTTTTAATTTATCAAGTAAAATAAGAAATGTCAATATAAATTTAAAAATCTAAAAAAAATTAATATAATTATCACAAATCTTATGAAAAGTAAATGTAATTTATTTTTTTTTAAATGATAGTAAATCATTGAGAAAAATTAAATAATTATTTAAAACGTCATTAATGATTTAATAATATATTATTTAAAATCATATTTCAATACAAAAATTTGAGAGATTAAGTATTATTGATTTTTAATCTCAACCGTTAGATCAACTTATGTAATCTTTGTTGTCCATGTGTTAAAAAAAAACCTGGTAACTTTTAAACCAATCCTCAATAAAATATACTTTTTTCCGCCACTATCCTCTCTCAAACTCTCTTTCGCAACTCTCCATTGACAAATCTGATGACTCTCTTCAATAAACTCTTTCTCCCTCTCTCAGTCGACAGTTTCAGCAAATCCGAGGAATCTCTTTCTACAACTCTTCATCCCTCTCTCGGTCGGTAGTACTATAACTCGATCGGTAGCGCACTCATCTCTCTGGGTTGGCAGCAAGCTACCTGTTGTACAAGCTCTCTCAAAACTGCTCACATTCGTCTTTGTCTCTCGTGTCTGTCTCTCAAAACTGCTCACAACGTTCCTCTGAATTTTTGGCAATCCATAACTCTACGACACCAATTTCATAGTACCATACATGCATAGTTATAAGAATCGGCCAAGCATTGACCCAATAAGCTGATTCGGTAGATAAATTATTAGTTATATCGTTGGGTTAATTAGTTAAATCAAAATAACATAAAAATATTATTTTAAAATAAATAATTATGTAAAATTTAACAAACATGTTAAGATATTGTCATTTTATTGATATTGGGTAAATTATATTTTTGACCAATGAAATTTATCTTAAATTTCACTTTAGTTCCTATCTTTTCAATTTGTCAATTTTATCCTCTAAATTTTAACTCCATTTCAATTCTATCCATTCGTCACAATTAATCGTTTAACGTAAGTGGAAAATACTTCCTTTAAATTTCACATGTCTCTCGCAAGAGCTTTTAGGTGAATTGATTTTTCATTAATTTATTAAATATTAATTATAAAAAAGTCACTTGTGCATGTTTGTGTATATTTATTACTTCATAATTTATTCAGTGAATAGAGAAGTTCTTATCGTCGAGACATAGTAAACCTTATCGGAAGGATAATTCTAATTTTCTAAATAGCCACCAATCTGTTAGTAATTAGGGGTGCAATTTAGGCCGGATAGATTTGAATTGAGTCATATATAAGTTCAGTTTAAATTTTAAAATTGTCAATTCAAACTCAACTCAATCCGCCTTTGAACCCAAATAACTTAGCCCGAGTCTAATTCGAATTAAAATTTATTAGTGTTGGGTTCAACTTGAACCCGATTATTAATTACAATTATTAAATTTTATTCACAATTTACTCAATAAATTATTGTCTTTTTCCTATTTTAATTATACACTAAAAGTTATAATATATTCTCTCAATTCTTGCTTCTAAACAAAACAAAAATCATTAAAAGAATTTATTCCACATAATTTAATTTTTATAAAATGTTATAGATTAACAAGTTTTTGAAATTATAAAAATGTAAATAATGATGTTTGCAAGGAATTCTTCCTAATCTAATAGTAGATAACTAAAATATGTATAAATATAAAAAATATCGAATTTCAGCTCAGGTTGGTTGGTGGTTTTTAAAATCTCAACTCAACTCCAACCCTAATTTACATCGAATTTGAATTCTTTTACCTAAGACCATCACAAAAGTAAAAATAAAATAAAATTCAAGGCCTAAAAAATTTAGACTGGACTCGGGTTGGACTCGTCCAAGTTGCACCCTATTAACAATAAGTTTGGCCTAACCCATTTAGTCATTTATGCTTCTTTCAAATGAGAGGTCAAGTGTTCAAGTCTCTTTCCATTAGAGATATATGAGTATTTATTTTCACTCAGTTATAAATTGAGTTGTATTATTTTATCTGATGCCTATATTATAGGAGCTCTTGAGTTAGGTTATATTTTATAAGTTGATTGGGTTTGTTGAATTAATTATAATAAAGTTAAATTGATTGATATGAACTATAATACCACATTGATTCTTTCCAAAAAAAAAAAAAAAGATTTGGCTTATATTCCGTTCTTAATCCCTTGCTCACACTTTTAAGGGTTCAACGATTGATTAAAAAAAATCATAGTTGTCGAGTTAAAAAATAAAATTTTAGAATTGTAGTAAGAATCTCAAAATATAACATTTTAGCATTGTAGAAATGCCAATTTTAGTATGTCTTAAATAATATTTAGTATTGAATAAACTTTTAACCACGAACAATGCTTGGTTCCACATAAAGTAGAATGAAACTCCTTTTATCTACATACGTTTTACAATTTTATTGTTTAACACATGTAATCACATATATATCACGTGACTATTTAATTTTAATTAAAAAATATAAATTAAATAAAATAAAAAAGCACATGTGTAATTCATAATGTCTTCGATATAGAATAATGATTCATCGAAACATTATAATAGTTAAATTTATATCAGTATTTAATGTGATATAATTATTGTTTGTAAATTTTATAACATTTTAGATTTAATAAAAAAATTATATATAAAAAAGTTCAAAAAATTTTGGAAATTTACAAACCATTCCACTGGATAATTTATCCCTCCCTTCTCGTGAATTCACTGGTACTCAATGCCCAGCAACACCAAACCATTTATTAATGCAGTCGAGTATTCAGTTTAATAAGAGCATCTTCAACTGTAAATTAAAATTTTACCTAAATTTAAATTTCTTATTTTTTAATTATCACTTAAATTTAAATTTATAAATAATAATATACTAATTTAGATCTGAACCTAAGTAAAATCTTATTTAAGTATGAGATTGAATAATCACTCGATAAGATTTTTATGAATAGAATTTAAGTTATCACTGAAAATACTATAAGTGAAAAATGTCTCTTTTGATACTAAAAAATTGCAATTTATTATTTAATATATAGATCCTCTTAATTGGATCAAGCGAGTTGCAAATCAATTTATTTTTAAGTTTAAAAGTTATTTTTTCTCAAATTTCTATTTATTGCAATTTTCAAATACGACTAAATAAGAATAATGAAAATTTCTAATGTGTTTGATTAAGCAGAGAGTGATGATAAGTAAAAAAACTAGTTTTGGCTTCTTTTTTTTTAAAGTTTGGTTAGAAACAAATGAAAAATAAGATCTAAATAACTATTAAATTATCGTAAAAAACTATTATTATTAATAATATAATAATTATATATTTTTTGAAAAATATAAAAAAGTTAAATATCTATTATATATATATTTTTTCCAATTTACTATTTATTATTTTAAATATATATATTTACTCTCTTATTTATTATTTTAATTGGAGCATTAATACGACACCGTTTTGTAGAGCATCAACTGACTTGGCATTGCAAACTTGAGCAAGTGGCATAAACTAAGTAACAAGTTAAAGACAGCTGGCGGGATGGACGGGCAGTCCACGTGTTGCTTCCTTGTCAGCTGATTAATGTAAATGTAATTTCTTGGTTCATTCCTTCCAATGTAGTTTCCTCGTTCCTTCCTTCAATCTCCTCCCCCTCTATAAAAGGCCACTCCTCCTGCCCATTTTGAAGCACTCACAACCAAGAACATCAGAAGTCTCTGAAGGCCTTGCCCTTTGGAGGCCTCTCTCCCAAGTCCCAAACACCACCCATCCCTCCCTCCCTCTCTAACAATAGAACATCGATCACAAGTCTCTAAAGGCCTCCCTCCCAGCCTCCTACTCCTTTAGAGGCCTCTCTCCCAAGTCCCAAACACCCCCCCTCCCTCCCTCCCCACCTCCTACCCCTTTAAACCCCTCCCTCCTACTCCTTTAAAGGCCTCTCGTCCCAGACACCACGCCTCCCTCCCACTCCTTTAAACACCTCTTCCCAAACACCACCCCTCGATCTCTTTCTCACTCCTACCTTTTAAACAAATCTTTCCATGCAAACACTACCACCCTTCTCTCTCTCTCTAAACCATGTATTCCCTCTCTATAAAACATCTAATAATCACACACTCTGTCTCTCTAAATCATTATTTCTTTTACTAAAAACACGTTATCTTTGTTTCTATGAACTCTCTTCTTTCTGCATCTTAAACCCGTATACTCTCTCTCTACAAAACCGCTAGCTAATACACACGGATCGATCTCCCCTCTCAGAAACATATTATTTCTCTGAACTACATACACTCTTATCATGATTCTGAACTCTCTCCTCTATCTTTCTCTCCCTAAAATGACATTTTTTCTCACCACAAACGTCTAATAAAAATTCCTCTCTCTAAACCATATTATCTCTCTACTACATACCCTCTCATTCTGTCTCTTGACCATCTCTCTCTCTATCTCTAAGAACCATATTTACTTTCCCTAAGAAATATAATAAACACTCTCCGGTCTCCTCTCTCTCTAAACCATTCTATATATTTCTTCTACTACAAACACACCTTGTTATTCGCTCTCTAAACTCTCACCTTTCTCTATCTTAAAACCACATTCTCTCTCTAAAAATTCCTATAAACACTCGTTTCTCCTCTCTCTCTCTCTCTAAGCCATAGCATCTCTTCTACTACAAAGTACAAACACCCTATCATCTGTCACTAAACCCTTCTCTTTTTTCTATCTGAAAACCACAGTACTCTCTCTCTAGAAAACCTCTGATAAACACACTCCTATTTATCTTTCTTTCTAAGCCATAGTTTACCCCCTCTCCCTGATCTTCTCACTGTGTCCAAGATACTCCTCTTTTAATTTCTTTCGTTTTATAACACAAGACTCTGTCTAAAACATCCACCTTCTCAGACACTAGCACTCTCTCTTCCTACTCATCTCTAAAGCACTCTCTTCCACTTTTAAAACATCCTTTCCTCGGACCTCTCTCTCTCTAAACTTTTTTCACCTCATTCCCCTCTCCTTGGAACATCTGTCTTTAAGCATCCTTCTCTGTTTTTTATCTCTCTCAAGAGAACACTCTATCTATCGATCATACTAATTAACTCTCACTTTTTTTTTTTTAATCAGAGATGAATAAGAGTGCAATGGAGACAACCGAAAAGTCTGACTCAAATCCTCCAAAGGCAACTTCAACTAAGAGCATCAAAATCAACACGTACCCCTTTGTGACTCCAGTCCGAGGAACAATCAAACGTAAGATATTTACAGGTGTTTTCAAGAAGTTGAAGCTAGCCTTTCAAAGCACCGTCCATGTGTTTCGCTGCTCCTCCGAAAACAAATAACTTGCAGCTTCCATTTATGTTGCTGCTGACATTTTCCAATGGAGGTTGATGTTATCGCATTCCATGTTCTTGTTCTCGGAAGGGAGTGACACAATGGTTGGTTGATGTTGTTGTTCCCCTCCTATTGGGAAAAAAAAATCTTCAATAAGATGGCCGCACTGGTTTAAATACCACAACTATGATTTGGGCATTGCATGACATTTAACTTGTTCTTACGTAAATACTTAAATTTTAACAGTAAAAAAAAAAAGTTTCATTAAACAGTCGCACTGGTTTTACTACAACTGATTTCGGGACAACAAATGAACTCTGGAATCTCAACAGAAAAGAATAATTCAGTTAAACGGTCACAGTGGTTTAACTAACCCAACTCTAATTTGGGCATAGATTTAACATGGTTTCACGTGAACAGTTAAATCTGACAATTACACTTATTTTTTATAAAATTTATAAAATTATTTTAATTATTTTAAATTTATATTAATCTCTCGAGTTATATACATATATCCCCTCCATTCAATTTTTTCTTGAAAATTACAAGACTATTCTTTTCATGTTTTTTATTTTTTTAATATTGATTAATTTTTTTTTTCATTTTTTAAATAAATATTGATAAAAATCTTAAATTTATTTTTAAATAAAATAATAAAAAATTTGAAAAAAGTTTAACAAAATTTTAAAAATATAAAAAAATAAAATAAAATAAAAAATGTAATTTTGTTATTTAAAAAAAATGATTAGAGAAGGTATTTATTTATTTTCGAAAAAATAAAAACAAAAATTAATGTACTTTTAAAAATACGTAAAAATGTCAAGGTAATTACTCTATATTTTATTACTGGAAACTGAAAGTTATCTGTTTACTGGAGGTTGATCAGTTTTGTAAGTGCAACCAGTGGTTTTCAGATTGAGCTGCCAAATGCTCACTTGAAAATGAAACACAATTTGCTATGGCTGTGGCTGTCAATTGGACTGAAATGGGACCAATAATTGTTTCCGCAGCTTTTGTTGAGTCCAAGTGTAGGCTGCTGGCTAAACTTGAAATGCATGTAGTTCACACCAAAGAACAGCCCAGCCCAACCCAGCCCGAAACCACTAGAATTTGAGTTGAATGGTGCTCTAGTTGTTTAAGCCCGCTATAAATTTTAACCCCAACTTCTTTCCCTTTGTTGTCCATGAGATTGACAAAGCATCTTACCTTCCTTGTTCCATCATAAATAAACCCCCTTTTAAATGAAAACACTCCCAATGAAATATCTCTCTAATAGCCCTAGAAAAAAAGCTCAAAAAATAATTACAAGTACAGAGTGCATATGAGTCGAGTCAGGGTCGGATCAGATTACTACAGTAACCAGAACTGATCTAACTTTAGACGATTTGGGATAAAAGAGATCTGAAACTTGGAATCGAAGGTGTTTTGGATCAGACCCGAATATTTTTGAGTTGGGTCTTTTTTTAAAAAAAATTCAACTGCCTAGAAAATAATGACTGGAAAAGAAATCATGAGATATGAAAAATCAAAGGAATTGGCAAAAATAACAATTACTGGGAAATTAAAGTAATACAAATTACTCATACATAGCATGGAATAAAAGGTCTAAAATACCATACATTTCTCTTTCTTACGTAATAATATAACATAGAATAAAAAATCTAAAATCCAAAATAACATACATGTCTCTTACTTACATAGAAAGTTCAGAGTCCAAAACACCATACAAAAGTAACCACAAGAGAGTTAAAGCAAACGTGACCCACTCAACTTCATCATTGGATCGAGATTCTTTTGTTCTTCAGACACAAACACGATTCATCAACTGCTTTGTTAACACATTCCTATAGGGATTGAGACTCTAAAAACTAACACAGAAAGTGCAAACCAAGGACATTTACTAAAAAAAAAACCAAAAATAACAATAAAAATGGCACTGAACAGCAATAAACAGACCAGATTAACAGTGGCATTCTCCAAGTTATGCCACTCTTTGGAACTGCTCAAGCACCCACTATTTTCCAGTTTCTCTGATAATCACAACACTAACAGTAAGAATTAACTTTTTCTTTTACTAAAAATTTATGACTCATGTATCGGTGGTGTTCATATATAATCACATAAGATAAAGTCATTATTATGAATCCCTTAACAATACCCGTCTGATATAAATATATATGTGCCATAAAGAAATATTAATGTTAGTTACGAAAAGTCACAAGCGTGATTTAATTGACGCGTGTATTATACATGTAATCACGTGCATGTGTATTACACGTGTCAACAAATAGCAAATATGAGATATTTACAACTGATACTAACATTTCTCATGCATCATATCAGGAGTAAAACATTATTTTTTTTAATACAATTGATTTATTAATTAATTGGAACAAATCATAGGGTGTGTACTACTTCTTAATCACGCTACCTCACACCAACTTTCCCGTTTCCACTCCTTTCTATTTCTTTTTTCTCTCGACCTTGTCTCCTTCCGAGAACCAGCCTTTTTCAGACTCTCACTCTAAAGTTTAAACTTCACATTTTCCACTTTCTCTATGAAGAGAAATCATGGATAAAAAAAATCATCAGTGCCTTTTTTTAAAAAAAATTTAAACAAAAAATTAAATTAATCTATTAATTTAAAAATAAAATAAATAATTAAATCTAAGTATATTAAACATCTCTCTATAAATCAGAGTAATCTGCATATTTTTTTTTAGACTCAAAAATACTTCATTTCTTTTCTCTCCCCGCACATAACACATAAGCATAAATTATATATGTGACTGTCATGTTATATTATTTTTATTATACTTTGGGTATGAGAAATGCTTTTAGTATTTATAATACCTATCTATTTTTTTTTTTGTTATCTACTGATGTGTTTAAAAATATTTTGAAAATTAATGAAAAACAATAGTTTTAATTTAGAATTTAAAGAGAAATTACGATAATTTAGTTAAATTTGATGGCCTTTTTTAGATGTATTTAACAAAAGTCTTTAGATATATTTAAATTTTATTAATATTCATAAATATATAATAAAATTACAATTAAAAATAACATAAGTGGGACGGGAATAACTTTCCCAAGAAAAATTCACTTTTCTCTAGAAAAACATACTCCCTTGTTGAATCTCTAATTTCTTTGAGAGCCTTTCAAGTTTTATTTTAAGTAAAAATACTAAAAAAATGCAAAATTAATCAATTATATTTTTAAGAATTGAGACCCTATTCTGACTCAAGACAAAGAGACGGGACAAACCATGGCCTAAACTGAATTTCATTTAGTTTTTCAATTAGATTTTTTTTTTTAATTATTTGCAGTAAATTTTAGATTTGTAATTACTTTGTCTAGAAAAGTTCGAATTGGGTTTTGTGTACGGTTATATTTTTCTTATTTGATTTAGTTTCTAATTTTTTAAAAAGTTTCTAATTTTATTGCTTTCAATTTTTTTCCTATTTTCGATATTTCTTAATTTTCTAATTGTATTAAGTGTAGCATGAAAAATTAGTAGATTACTAATGAGATTGGTAGTCTCTTAGCCTGTAAATATGATGTAAACAGTTTTTATTATTCAATTTACTAATAATATTTTAATTTCAAAATTAGTGAGTTTTTCTCTTGTTGTGTGAAGAATTCAATTATCACTTGATCACAAAAGAATTCGACATGAATCTTCGATTCTATTTTACGTTTAATTACAAATAATATTAAATTTTTTTAATTTATATTCATAATTATATTTTCTCTTTCTTACTTAATAATATAATATAAAATAAAAAATCTAAAGTCCAAAATAACATACATGTCTCTTTCTTACATAAAATAAAATGTTCAAAGTCCAAAACACCATACAGAAGTAACCACAAGAGGGTTAAAGCAAAAGTGACCCCCTCAACTTCATGGGATCAAGATTTTTTTCTTCTTCAGACACAAACATGATTCATCAACTGCTTTATCGAGACTCTAAAAACTAACACAGAAAGTGCAAACCAAGGACATTTATTAAAAAAAAAAAACCAAAAATAACAATAAAAATGGCACTGAACAGCAATAAACAGACCAGATTAACAGTGGCCTTCTCCAAGTTATGCCACTCTTTGGAACTGCTCAAGCACCCACTATTTTCCAGTTTCTCTAATAATCATAACACTAAAGTAAGAAATAACTTTTTTTTTTTTTTATTACTAATTCATGACTCATGTAGCGATGTTTATATATAATCACATAAGATAGGGCCATTATTATGGATATCCTAACGAGACCCATCTGATATAAATATATATATATATATATGTACCACGAAAGAATGCTAACGTCTATCACGAGATGCCGTACTCGCGATCTAATTAACACGTGTATTAAACATGTAATCACGCGCATGTGTATTACACACGTCAACAAATAACGAGTGTGAAACACTCACAACTGATACTAATATTTCTCGTATATCATATCAGGAGCAAAACATTATTTTTTTTTTAATACAAGTTATTTTTTAATTAATTGGAACAAATCATATGGCGTGTCCTCCTTCATCACGCTACCTCACACCAACTTTCCCGCTTTCCACCCCTTTCTTTTTCTTTTTTCTCTCGACCTCGTCAGTTTCCGAGAACCAGCCTTTTTCAAACTCTCACTTCTCTCTCTCAAACTTCAGATTTTCCACTTTCTCTATGAAGAGAAATCATGGATAAAAAAATCACCAGTGCCTTTTTTTTTTTTTTAATTTAAACCAAAAAATTAAATTAATCTATTAATTTTAAAAATATTCATAACACATGATGAATAAAATAAATAATTAAATCCTAAGTATATTAAACATCTCTCTATAAATAAGAGTGATCTGCATTTTTTTCTTTAGACTAAAAAATACTTCGTTTCTTTTCTCTCTCCGCACACAACACATATGCATAAATTATATATGTAACTGTCATGCTATATTATTTTTATTATAATTTGAGTATGAGAAATGCTTTTAGTATTTATAATACCTATATATTTTTTTTTATTATCTACTGATGTGTTAAAAAGTGTTTTTAAAATTAATGAAAAAAAATTAGTTTTAATTTAGAATTTAAAGAGAAATTACGATGATATAGTTAAATTTGATGGCTTTTTTTAGATGTATTTAACAAAAGTCTTTAGATATATTTAAATTTTATTAATATTCATAAATATATAATAAAATTACAATGAAAAATAACATAAGTGGGACGGGAATAACTTTCCCAAGAAAAATTCACTTTTCTCTAGAAAAACATACTCCCTTGTTGAATCTCTAATTTCTTTGAGACATTTTAAGTAAAAATACTAAAAAAATGCAAAATTAGTCAATTATATTTTTAGGAATTGAGACCCTATTCTGACTCAAGACAGAGAAACGGGACAACCCATGGCCTAAACTGAATTTCATTTAGGTTTTCAAGTAGATATATTTTTTTTATTATTTACAGTAAATTTTAGATTTTTAATTACTTTGCCTAGAAAAGTTCGAATTGGGTTTTGTGTACGGTTATATTTTTATTATTTGATTTAGTTTCTAATTTTTTAAAAAGTTCTTAATTTTATTGCTTTCAATTTTTTCCTATTTTCGATATTTCATAGTTTTCTAATTGTATTACGTGTTGCATGAAAAATTAGTAGATTACGAGTGACATTGGTAGTCTCTTAGCATGTAAACATGATGTAAGCAGTTCTTATTATTCAATTTATCAATAATATTTTAATTTCAAAATTAGTGAGTTTTTTCTTTTTGTTGTGTGAAGAATCCATTTATCACTCGATTATTAAAAAACTCGACATGTTCGATTCTACTTCACGTTTAGTTACAAGAAATATTAGAGATTTTTAATTTATATTCATAATTATATTTTCAATAATACGTCACAGTATGGTAGTTTTACAAATCATACCCTGCGTGACTCCAAATATAGGAAAATAATACCATTATATTAACAAATGGGGGATGGCATTTTGAAATAATTATAGAGAAATAATTCATAATTTATGTATTTGTGTCCATTTAAAGTTCATGAACGGATCTAAGGAGAGACAAGCGGAAATCATGACTTTCTTCAAAATTTTTAATATTATATTTTTTACTACTAATTTTATTAGAATATTTTAACAAAATAGAATTTGCCTCCTTCTCTAATTCTTTTTATATATTTATAAAAATTTTCTTAAATTTTAATATTTTCAATTTAATCCATCTAATTAAATTTTTTAAATCCATCACTCCTTACTTACGTGAGGTGTCAGCTATGATCGTATATCCTACTGATGTATCATATGAACAGATATTCACCACATAAAAAGAAAGACAAGTACACCTTCCAAGAAATCTCCTGTTTTTTTTCCCCTCTGCCGTTAAGGCCGGGGGATACGAAGGAATGTTCCAGGAAAGTTTCAGGCGCTGGTTTTGCCAAGTCAATGCCCTCCTCAGAACCCATAATTTTTTTTAATTTATTTTTTCATTTTCTTTTAGTGCTTTTTTTTTTTTTTTTTCTTTTTTGTTGTTTTAATTCCTTTTACTTTGAATCTAGACCACATCTTTCTACAGATCGAAGAAAAGAAAGACAATTAGAATATTTTTCTATTTGCTTTTTTTATCTATTACAAAAAGAAAGATAATTCTTTTTCCCTCCTTAAATTCAATACTCAATACAATATTCAAACATATATATATATATATATATATATATATATACACACACACACCAACATTCTCTCTCTTTCCTGGCACCCTCTCTTCCTACCATCTCTCTCAACTCCTACTCCTCTTGGACAACGTCCTCACTTCCTACCCTCGGCCAATTACCAAAACCAGACATGGACATGATCACTGAAATGGAGAAACCCAGAAAGTTTGAATCAAATAAGAAAAACGCAAATTTAGCCAAGAACAGCAAAAGCAAAATGTACCCCTTCATGACTCCTGTCCGAGGAACCATCACACGATGCATCTTTTCAGGCTTCTTCCATCAGTTGAAGCTCATCTTGCACATGTTTCTCTGTCTCTGCTGCTGCTGCGAAGAAGAAGAAGAAGAGAAGAAGAAGAAGAAGCCGAAGCATAAAACATCATCATCATGGCGGTGCCTTAACGACTTTGTTGTTCTTAATTGCTGCCACTTTTATGATCAGTTCTGTCACACTTGTTTGCTTTTGGTTTTGCTTCTATCTTATTGTTATTACTACTGCTGCTCTGAGAATTAATACTTGAAAATGAAACTATGCTTACTGTTGCTTCAACTCATTTTGTCCAATTCATATGAAACCCATTTCAGTTTGGCCACTACTCACTTTGCTGCTACCTATTGTATGGTATCGGCCGATACATAGGCTATCAATTTCGAAACACTCGGTACTTTGAAGTAGATAAATGTATCGGCCAACTACTCACGTATCGTATCGCTGAGTCGTGTAATAAACACCGCGGGAAATCGGTGGCTCTAATCGACCTGAAGTTGAACCACCTGAAAATGAAACTATCTTTACTGTTGGCGTTGGTTGATCATTCTTGAGAAAGCCAAGTTAAGCACTCATTTTGTTCAGTTGATCTGCACGTGCTATTCATGTGAACACAGCTCATCGGCAAGTATCGGCCGATAGCTATCGTATCGGCAGATAAGTAGGCCTTTCAATTTCTAAACCGGTGGCGTTTTAATTCCATAGAGAAAACGAGCAGTTGAATGGGCTGATCTGGCCCGTTATTCATGCATGGACCCAAATTATTAGTCATGTAGCCCAAAGTTAACTGGGAAGCGTGGTTGCTTTTAGTTGGAAGCCCAGCATAAAAGGCCCAAACCAAAAGAAGTTGATCCTTTTGAGAACTGCTTCAAGAGCCCGTTTGGATCTCCGTTTTGGGACAAAAATTGCGGCCCAAGATTACGATTGTTCAGTAAATCTAAAGTTGCCATGTTTGGCTGGGCTTTTTGAACCTTAAATGTTGCCTGTGTTTGGTTTAATTTATTGAGCTGCCCTTGATTATTTTTTTAAGTTTAAAATAATTTTTTTTGATTTGTTGGAATATTTGTTTCGGTTGACTGTACTTAACTCAAAATAAACTTTAAAAAAAAGTAGTTTAGTAGAAACTTTTTTTAAAAGTAGTTTATGATATTTGTTAATAAATGATCAAAACACTACAATATCATTTAAGTATTTAGTCAAATACATTAATCCGAACACTCAATAACTTAATTCAAACTAATACTTTTTCACAGTTACTTATTCAAAATACTGTTTAATTCAAACCATATTTTTTTTCGATTTATCCAAACGAGCGCTTAGTCACTTTTGTCATTGTAATTAATTCTGACATATATATAGGTATAGTGGTCCGTTTGGCATCGCTGAAGTTAATGAAAAATTGCTTATGATTAATGGTTAATTGATTAATAGAAAATTCAATATGGTGTTTGGATAGGCATATATTAGAATTGATTATGATGCCAAAATCGATTAATTGAGTATTTGGTAAAACTTATTTAAAAGTAATTATTGATTATAAAATATCCTATTTATCCTTTATTATTATTTAGTCACATGCTTTTCAACCAAGAATTTAAAATATTAATAAATTAATAAAATATGTAATAATTAATTTTTATAAATAATATTAAATATAAATTAAATATTTTTTATTTTTAATGTACTTATATATGATATAGTTGAAAGAATATATTTTTAGCATATTGATAATATTATATTATAGATATTAAATCTATTAAATATAATATATATATATATATATATAACTATATTAGTTAAAAAAAAAAAAAAATTGATTGTTGAGCATGGAAATTAATTTTAAACAAGATTCATCATTTATGTTAAAAGTAACTTTAAACAAAATTCATCATTCATGTAAATTTGTTTAACCTTTTGGTCAAATTAATATGTTGGTACACGGTTTAAAAATGATGAAGCTGGAAGTTAAAAAAAAGTAGCTTAATCAAATCGTGGTTTTTTACGGCAGCAAAACAGTGAAAATTAATTCCAATCGGAGGGCCGAACACTCTTAAAAGCTCAGTTTAACGAATTATGCGTCATGGGACGTGAATCTCAACTGTAAATGGAGGGCCAAACGGACCTTAGACACATTGGGGTTCAAGTGTAACAGTGCCAACTTACATCATAGACAATTTAGCCCACCCAAACCGCTCACAAACCCTTACAAACCCACCATACTGAATTTAATCCCATTAAAATTGTCTTTTGTTTCTTAGAAATTGATCTCACACTTGTAATAATAATAAAAGTTGAAAAATTCTTAATTACAAAAAAATAATTGTTGTTTGTCTTAGTTTTGGGCTTTGTCTCTCCTAATTGTTACACTTGTTAAAAATTTTTCATACTTATTTGTCAGTCTGAGTTTCTAATTTCTTGGATTTGTAATTAGGGTTAATCTAGTACAAAAGACTCTGCTCACTAATCCTCTTAGAAGAGCTAGATATTTCTTAATTTATTTACATTTTCAAACCAAGTTTATTTATCCAGAGGCCACCAGAAAAAGGTCCAGTGATAAGATAACATGAAGTTTTCCTGTAATTATGCAAATCAGTTTATGACATGTAGTATAAATAATGTTATAATGATTCTCTATTTTAAAATATATGCTACCTTATCATTGAATATTTTTCCGAGACTACCCATGTATAGCATAGGTTTTTTGGTTAATAATCTTTTTAATAGCACAACAAAGCTGTTGATTAATATATATATATATATATATATATATATGCATTTAAGGGCTGCTTAATTTTATAAATTCTTCAAAAGATTGCAAATTCCTAGTTTAAAAAAGGTATTTACAAAATGGTGTGAAGCAAAAACTTGCATATTGTATTAGTTGTGCTGGTGTTTATCTGTTGGGAGTATTACTTATCTTATTTTACAAAAAAAAAAAAACATTTTTTGATTATTTGACATGAGCATGACAATTCAAGTAATTATCAAATAAAATAAAAACATGGCGCACACCTCATGGCATCCACAAAAAAGGTTACTTTTTGCAAGCAATTCTTATAAAATTCAAACCCTACTAAAAATAAGTCTAACTTAATTGAATATTTTTAACCATTTGCTCACTAATTTTTTCAAAAACAAATTGAAAAGTTTTAATTTATCAGTTGAATTCACTTTTTAGGGGGGGTTATTTATGCAGTCTAGAGGGGAACATACCATTTTTTTTAAGACTAACCAATTACTATAATTAATGCCAAATCTTGAGAAAAAAAAATATTTATATGTAAATTTTACCTCAATTATGAGAATTTTTCCCCCTTCTAAATTTGGCATAAGAAAACAAAATTTTCTTGTAAATCTAGCCCCTAAAAATTTTACATGAAAAATAAAATATTCTTGGCCAAAAATTCGAGCCATCCCAAGTTTTTTTTCTTTACGTGATTGACCGAGGCCAATCAACCCTTAACTTGCAATAATTTCTCACAATGAGAAATTCTTCTACAAAAATAAACATAATTTCTAACTCTTCTTTACAACATCTCACTGCTTTTCCCTTCCTTACAAAATTCGCTTTTTTGATCATAGGTAGGACTGTAAATAAGTTGATTCAAGTCGAGTAGTGAGTTATTCAAGCTCAGTTTGTAAAAATAAACGAGTTTTAAATTGTGATCAAGCATGATTTGTTTATTTTTTGAATTGATCGTGAGCTGCCTGATATTTTATATAATATTATGTGAGCTAATTAAACTAAATTAGTATACTTTTAGTAAGACTCTTAATTTTGAGTCCTAGTAGTATTTGATATATTTTAAGTAAGAATTGGATAATTTATTATTAGTGAGATTATGAATCTTTATCGTAATGGGAGTAGTATTATTAGTTTGAATGAGATTAAAAATCCTAATTGCATTGGGATTACACTTTATATATATATATATATATATATAAGCATTGTGTGCCGCATGAAGGTGTGTGATAAAAAAGAAAAGAAAAAATAGTGTTGTTGCTACAAGCCAAAAAGCCAATAGTTAGAGAGTGTTTTTCTATTGTGAATAAAAATAAGTGAATTGACTTTGTTAAGTTGTGGTTACGTTTCTCGAGAACAATAATAGTGAAATTCTTTTTATTCCTTTTTTTGCATAATCAATTGTTTTTAACAATTGATAAAATCTTTTAAATTCAATAATTAGTATTACATAGTTTTGGTCCATTATATTAAATTATTTAATAGCATATTTAACTGAATTAAATAAATTAACGAGTTTTAAAAAAATATTTAAAAGTCTTTAATCAAATCAAATTCAAATAATTCGACTCATTTTATAATCCTCCAACCCTCCCCCCCCCCCCCCCCGGGGGTCTTTTTTGATAAAACAGTCCTCTATTTTTCTTTCCAAAACCAAATGTATCTTTTTTCAACCAAACATCATTCTTTCCTGGAAACTGTCTAAAACGTTTCTTTAATTCCGCCGCATTTCCCTCCTGCCTCTTTTCCTCGAAAGGATAATGTGTGTTTGTCGAATACTTGTTCAAAGGGAGCTGTCTGAATAATGTAACATGTTTTTTAAATAAATATTTCCATATAGATTAGTGATGGATAACTAATAAAAAAAACTGTCATATTACTATTGTCGTTTTTAATTTTTTTGTTTTCCTTTTTAATTTTTTAAAAACTAGAATAAAAATCGCATTTGGTTATTGGTTTTTGTTTTCATTTATTTGAAAACGTTTTCAGATTTAAGCTAAAAATTAGAAAAAAAAAAGTTTTCAAAAATTTTGAAAACGGAAATAATTCAGACAACTTTAAACTTTATTATTCTCAAAAATTAGAAGAAGATTTACAAGTAAATTTTTTTTTTGGTTGCAAAATCATTTTGAAATGACTCAAATGATTTTTATTATTAGAAAATGTTCTTATTTTCTTAAATCATATCCAGTAATTTATGTGATTATTATAATTTCATCCTACAAAATGAATTTTAATTAAAGTTATAAATATTCAAATTACAACAACCATCACGCCTATGCCACGGTTACATACGATAATTTCTTAGTGTCTTACATCTTATTTTCTCTTTATAAAAAATTAGGCTGTGTTTGGTTATTTATTTAAAAACAAATTTTTGAATTCTCTTCTCAAAAACTTGTTTGTTTACTCAACAAAAAATAAAATTCAAAATTTAATCTTAAATTCAAACAATGGTTCAAATTTCAAGAAATTAACTATCAAATTAAATTTTATTTGATTTGACAATGATATTAATATATATTATATTTATAAAATATTATATTATAATTTATATTATACATATAAAATATTATTTTATAATTTGCCAAACTTATGATATATAAATTTAATTTTTAAAAATATTATATAATTTAATAATTAATATATGTTATATTAATTAATCGAATTTGTTAAATCTAGTTATTTTTATTAAATTTGAATAAAATTAAATTTTTTATATCATATTTAATTAAATATATTAAATTCCGATCACATTTTTTAAGAATATTAAAAATTGTGAAAATGTAATTCAGATATAATTTGTTTCAAAATATTGATTTTTTAAAAATTGTGAAAATGTATTTGGATATGATAATTTAAATTATAAAATAGTAAAAAATTTAAGATTAATAGTTTGTCAATAACGTATCCCACGTTTTAAAATTAAAAATTTATTTTTTAAAATCTAAACAAATAAAAGGGGGCAGTTTTTATTTTTAAAAAATATTATAATAAAATAATAAAAAATATAAATTTCATATATTTAAAAAATAAATATTCACCCCAAGCGAATAGGACATTGATCTTAAATCCGTCAACGGTCTTATTCGTTGGAAAAACAATTGATCTTCCTAAATAAAGAAAGATCATGTAAGCTATGCCTTTTATTAGATGACTGTTTCCTATAAAAAAATAATAATAATCAAGGCTTACCAGTATATAATAATAATTTTGAAAAAAAAAAGAATTTGAATGGCTTGTCAATGTATCAATGTTGGATGTTTACCTGATAGTAATTTAAATAAAATTTTTTGAAAAATATTTTTAAAAATTTTGTAATTAATTTTTTAAAAATTATAAAAATATATTTGATATGATAATCTAAATTTAAAAAAAAAAATTAATTTCAAACACATATCTTGTAATTTGAAATTAAAAATCTTATTTTAGAAACATAACCTACTTTTTTTTTTTTTTTTTTATCTTTTTTCAAATTAATCAATCCAAACAATGGTTCAAATTTTAAGAAATTACTTAAAAACACTTCTCAAAATATTTCTTAAAACTCTAACTCTCAAAAACTATCAAAATAATGGTTCAAATTCTAAGAAATTACTTAAAAACACTTCTCAAAATATTTTTTAAAACTCTAACTCTAAAAAACTATTCAAATAATAGTTCAAATTTCAAAAAATTACTTAAAAACACTTTTCAAAAAATTTCTTAAAACCATCTCATCTATTTCTTCCTATCTTTCACAGCTTGGCCTGTATTGATCATTTCTTTTGACTAACGTACATCTCATCTTTTTCTCCCGTCCTTTGCTCCATGTCTTTTGACCTGAATTTTTGACCCGACCCGGGTACTTTTAAAAGTTATTGACCCGACCCAAGCACTTTTCAACTTAATTCCCGGACCCAGGTACTTTTCAAAAGCGTATAAATCTTATACGCTTTTGGCCCTCCCGTTTAAAAAGCGTATTAATGTACTACGCCTTTAAAAGGCGTATTAATCTATTACGCCTTTAAAAGGCGTATTAGTTTAATACGCCTTTTAAAGGCGTAGTAGATTAATACGCCTTTTAAAGGCGTAGTAGATTAATACGCCTTTATGTGGATATACCCACGAGACAGTAGCTCTTCCGTCTTTCTCTTCCGTTTTTACTCTTGGAGCCACCAACACCAGTCTTTCTCTCTTCCGTTTTTCCTGATCTATAGAAGGAATAGTAGCTCAAGTGGATCTGGAGTCTTCCTAGTCTAGTTTGCTGAAGTCCCTCCGGTGAGACTGAATTCATTCACGTTTGACGGTTTTTGATCTGAATCTGTCAGATCTCACAAAGGCACAGGCCAGTTCGGGTTTGGGCATCAAAATTACTGTTAGACTACTTTCATACTGAAATTACAGGTACATATATTGAACCTCTCTATTTCTATTAATTTTCAAATTGAATATTCACAGATCTGTTATGGCAATCTTGCAGACATCCCTTACTGCAGCTGGTTATTACCTTTGTGCAGCTCCTGGTTCTAAAGGCACCTGGTTTGCTGCTTTATTCTTCTAGAGATACAGGTATAGATTGCCAAATAAATATGCATTTGAGCTTAACAAATAAATACAGAGGTTTATTTTTTTTAAAAAAAAATTAATCCCAAACAACATATTTTGAAAATCTAGGGATTTTAAATATATGAGTTTTATATTCCTTTATTTTGAATTTTGGTAAACATGTAAAAAAATTACTTGTTAATTTAGTTAGATGGAGAACCTTCAGAAAAAAAAAAAAAAAAAATTCTGGAATCAATAAATTTATTTGTGTAAAGTTGTTACCAATTGGAATGTAATTTCTGTATATTAGTGAGAATAAATGATGTTATGTTGATGCCTTTTAAAGGCTGTTTTGTAAAGTTTTTGGCTGCTTTATGGATGATTTTTTTGGGCTGGTTGCTGAAGTTTTAGGCTATTGTTTGAGTTGTTGTATGAGTGGTGTATTTTTTTTGTCAATTACTTACATATTTGTGGTTTGTATGTATTGCAGAAAATTTTAAATTGACTAAATTTTTTCATTCTAGATTGGAGGTTATAAATGGCACGGAGACGCGCAACTGCATGTCTATTCTTGGGGGGCAGCACATTTTATGGGGAAGAAGGATTTTCTTACGATGTGCGTACTCCGAGAACATGTGTAAGAGTGAATCATGACGTTACTTACAGTGAAATGGTGGATTGCGTCTGTAATGCATTGCAGTTGGATCGAAATTCATGTCACTTGAAAATGACCTGCAGATTTCCATCAGTATTGGGACCACAAATAACAAAGTATATGCCATTGGAAATTGTTGACAATAACACTGTTGAAGCAATGGTTGGTGCTATATTTGAGAGTGAACAAATACGTAGTATCGACTTGTATGTGGAAATAGAGAATTGGAACCAAGGTTGGGGAACCAGTCAGGTGGCAGGACCATTCACTAGATTGCTAACACAAGACTATGGGAATGCATCACAAAATATACCGATGATAGAGGAGTTTCCGGCCCATTAGTCAAATATGTCAAACTTAATTCATAATGATGGAACACAACAGTTGCATGCAATGCCGAATCGCGAAACTGTTGTTCAAGAAGTTGCTATGACGGATGATTCGTCCTGGGCTTATAGAGGGGTGGACGTAAACCTCAGTCCACACAACTCAGTCGAGGAGGCGGAGGAGGAGGAAGAAAGGATGATGGATGAGTTGGGTGAAGATGATGAGGAAGATGAAGAAGCCGTAGTAGGGCAAGCTTCTGATGGAATGCATGCAGAATCCCGAATGTATGAGCCTATGTCACCGTTTTTCAGTACTGTAGAGTTGCCTAATCAAACCTTGGATAGTAGCTCTTCACTTCATGGCCATGTATGGGACCCGATGAGGGATGAGTTATCAAAGGGTCTAATATTCGCTGACAAGGATCAGTTGAGAAATGCTATACAAATGTATTCCATCAGAACACACCAACAATATGAGGTTGTAGAAACAAACTCAAAAATATGGTCTCTACGATGTAAAATGCATGATGAGTGTGGTTGCCAGTGGAGAATGCGTGCCCGTAAGAGGAAGAAGCATGGGTGGTTTGAAATAACAAAGCTTGAAGGACCTCACACTTGCTTATATCCTGGTGTAAACAGGGATCACAGGCAATTGAATTCTATATTGATTGGGGCTGAAATCCAAGGGCTTGTAAAAGCGGATCCATCTCTTAAAATAGCTGTTATTAGAGACTATGTGCAGCAAAAATTTAACTACCAAGTCTCTTATAAGAAGGCTTGGATGGCGAAGCAAAAAGCCGTGGCAAGGGTTTTTGGAGATTGGGAGTCCTCTTACAATTTCTTGCCAAAATTTATGGGTGCATTGAAAAAATATAATGATGGAACAATCGTGAAGTGGCAGACTTTCCATACTTCATCAGCTGATTCTGTGATATTACATAAGATTTTTTGGGCATTCAAACCATCAATTGAAAGGTTTAGCCACTGTAGGCCGGTTGTTAGTATAGATGCTACCTTCTTATATGGGAGATATAAGGGGAAATTGCTAATTGCAATGGGAGCAGATGGAAACAATCAAATCTTTCCACTTGCATTTGCTGTTGTTGATGAGAGAGTTACAGTAGTTGGAGTTGGTTCCTCGAGCATTTGAAGGATTATGTCATCCGGGATAGGGAAGATATTTGTTTGATTTCTGATAGACACAACGGGATCCTTGCAGCTGTTAATGCCCTTAATTCTAGATGGAAACCGCCCCACGCATATCATCGTTTTTGCCTTCGACATGTTCAGAGCAATTTTAACAGCAGGTTTAAGAATGCACACTTGAAGAAACTGGTGTGGATTGCCGGAAGTACTCATCAAATTCGAAAATTCGATCGAGTTATGGAAGAAATTGGCAAGCTGAATAAAGATGCGAGAGAATATTTGATGAATATTCCAGCAGATCAGTGGAGTATTGCTCATGATGATGGTCGTCGCTATGGGATGCGGACGACTAATATATCCGAGGTCTTCAATGGTGTGTTGAAGGGAGCAAGGAACTTGCCTATCACTGCATGTGTCGAGCTTATATTTGAGCGGGTGGTTTACTACTTCAATGTAAGACGGGTATTAGCTTCGGACGGTGTAAATAATAACTATACCTATACTCCTTACGCAGCAGCCAGGATTAGTCGGAACCAGGAAAAGGCTGGACGTCACAAGTTAACAGCATATAACTCCGGTCTTGGAATTATGAGGGTTTTAACAGCCAAGGGTAATGCTCAAGTGGTTAATCTTCATACGACCACTTGCAGTTGTGGGAAGTGGAATATTTATAAGATGCCTTGTTCCCATGCAATCGCAGTTATGGCAGACTTGAGAGTGTCTTTTCATCAATTTGTGGATGAATGTTATAGTATTGGCGCGTACGAGAGGACATGGCAATCACAATTTTTTCCACTCTACCATGAGGATTATTGGGATACACCATCTGGTCCAAGAGTATGCCATAATCCCGCGCTTCTAAGGAGAATGGGTCGTCCTAGGTCATCACGACTTCGGAACGAGATGGACATAAGAGAAGTCGCTACACATAATCATTGCGGTATATGTAGGCAAACTGGTCACGATCGTCGGTCTTGTCCAACTCGTAACCATCCCCAAGCAGGCATTGGTCCTTCAAATTGATGGAAACAACATGTTGATAGTACTGGGTGCTGCAGTGCTACTGACCCTTATGTGACAATCCTGCCACTGTTTTATTATACTCCAAACAGCTTTCACTCTACTAAGGTGAGAGCCGAACTCTTATGTCCATATCCGATCTTTTTTTTTTAAGGGGCAGCATGCCCCACTTTGTATCAGGAAATGATAACCAAATACTAGATCTTGATTACTCAGCGATCTTTTTTGTTTGGGTGCATTGGCGTATAGGGTTGTAAAATGAACTCAGCTATTTGAATTTGGTTCGTGATCAACTTGATTACACGGCTCACGAAATAAACAAACTAAGTTTGAACATATTTTTAGATTCGTTAATTTATTAAGGTTGTTCGAACTCGACTTGATAAGTAAATAAGTGGTCATAGTATATAAAAAATCCAGCTCGACTTGTGATGGGCTCAATTAGACGCTTGTTTGAGATTGGTTCAAGAAGTTAACAAGTCGAACTTGAATATAATTTAAAACTCATTTATTTTAGCGAGACAAACTTGAACTGCTTAGCTCGACTGATTTACAACCTTAGTAGCTTATGGGTCTTGTTGATGTCTGTGAACTGAGAGAGTGCGAACCAGACTAACAAGTAATATGCTAAACACACTTTTTGCTATTGTACTCAGTTCCCTGGTTGAATTGATCCTCTTGGTATGGATAATGTACGGGCTGAGTATTCTCAGTACCCATAGTGCCTCTGTCGTCATATTTTATGTTAGACCCCCTTAATTATCAATTTGTACGCTGGTATTTTATGAGAAATTATGCTTGTTTGGGGTGAGGCAACTCTGTCCAAATGGTATTGTTATTTCCTTTTTGGTTGCAATTTTAAATGATTTTTAGAATTCTGTTAAGAATATAGGTGCAGCTCTTTGAGGTTTTTGCTGTCCCTTAATTGTCCTTTTTTTTTTCTCTAAAAGAAAATTACCGTGCAATCTTTTTATGTGCACAGCTAAAATTAAATTCACTTAAGCTTCAAATCTGCATGCATTATTTAATCATTATTAAAAATTCAAGCATGAGCGCTAGCTTGATATATGCTGTACTCTTCTCTTCTTATTTCTTTTTATTTAAATTAATAATTTCAACTTAGAAACTCTTGTAAAATGAGAGATCCCTGTATTGTATGTTTTTCTCCTTCCTTTGATATAACTTCTAATTTTTACAACAGGCGGAGAAGATATGCCTGAAGAGTATATGGATGTTGAAGGGCTGAAGAAGCTTAACAAAAACAAGAAATTGGTTAAGAAGCTGGCCAAGAAGTACCATGCATTTCTTGCATCTGAAGCTGTTATCAAGCAGATCCCTCGTCTTTTAGGCCCTGGTCTCAACAAGGCAGGCAAGTGTCTTTAATTTATTATAAATTTATAACATATTTTTATTCTCCTTCAATATTCATACTTTTTTTCCCTGGTGATTCATACGTCTACAGTGGAATGTTGTCATGCCTGGAGTTGATATCATGATTAATTTTCTATTGCATTCAGAGTGTAGTGATGTTATGTCCTTTTCAATAAATAATTTTTCCATGAATGAAAATTGGAGATATTTCTGACTTCATTTATTCATTTTCTGGTGATTGGTGATAAATAGCAGTTTATTATTGAAAAACAGAGTTCTTTAATTTTCAATTTCTGAGCAGTTATTTTCTGTTTTCGAGAATGCCAGAATAAGGGAAATGGTGTCGATACAACCATGTAAATTGTTGGTTGAATTGTCAATAAAGATTTTTCTCTGCTAATTTTTCAAAAAAAAAATGTTTGTTAATGGAGATAAGCCAGAAGTCTAATCATCCAATCTGGTTGTGTTTGTTGACTCTGCATTTTTTTTTTCCCTGTAAATGTAAATTTGGATAATTTTTAAATACACGTATGGTTCTGTGGCAGAGTGGAAGAGTAACTTTAGCAGATATTTACTCAAATTTATTTTGATGTTTATAATTTTTTAAAGCTTGCATTTTGTGATGTAGACATGTCTTAGTTGGGTCATTGGCTAACAGAGCATTACCGAATTTGTTGTAAGATTCTAGGAGATGTCATGTTACATGTTTTGTTGAATATTATTTTCTGATTGAGCCAAACTTTAAGAGCCCCTCCTGCCTTAGAGAATGGTTTGATCTTATGGAAATTTTTTGAATGGGTCTGGAATAGTGAGATGGCAATGTGCCCCATCTAATGATATTCTGTCATGTGTAGTATGGCTCACCATTTCTAGTGGGACATAATATGTGTCAGAGAATTATTGGAGGGGTCCATTGACACATGTTGTACCAGACCCGCCGAAGAATACCGATGATTTTATTATCACATGAATTTAGATTATAGTAGTGACTGTAAGCATGTCATTTGAACCTTAGCTCAATTGTTAATTACAACAGTAAATTTGTTTATGCAGGGAAGTTTCCTACACTGGTATCCCATCAGGATTCCGTGGAGTCAAAAGTTAACGAAACAAAAGCTATATGTTAACAATTTTTTTTTTTTTAAATTTTAAAATGGGTGTTAACAGTTCCATTCACCCCACTAGAAATTTTCATTCACAATTATTTTCTCACCACTTGCCTTCTGTTCCACCAAGATAAAATGGTGGATACCTGAAAAGAAAATTTCCCACTAAAATGATGTCCAAAAAGTTTTAAGCTAGAATTTGAGTGGATTATCTAGCTTGTTAAATGAACTTAACTTCAGTATGAATTATGTGTTTGGAATTTACTTCTTTAGTAGCAAAATTTTATCTCAAGATTTTACGATCACCTCATCTCCATTTTCAGTTCCATTTGCCATTGTGTAGACTGCGGTTCACCATTTGACTATGCATATATTATATATCGATGTGGAGTTTTGGACAAGCGTATAATATCGTGCTAAACAATTTGGTGGTAATTCATCTTGTGCCTTTGTTTTGTCTATGAAATTCAGGTTAGGTGCTTGTACCTGAAGAGTACCATGGGGAGGCCAGTCCGCATCTTTAAATTAGTTTACATTGTGAGAGCTGTGTAGTGAGAGATACCCTGGCAAGACTTTATGACAGTTTTTTTGGGCTGCTGCTCAGAGCTACTTTTTGTTTCTGTGTTTTCTTAGATATCTTTGTTTTGAACTCGGCCATTCTGAGATTTTTCTTCTAATTGAATGTTGTTTGGTGGTTGATGAAAGGTGATATTTTTTTTTGTTTTCTCTTTTTGCATTATGATATCATTTGCAGAAGTAAAATCTCGAGATTTATCTGAACAAAACATATTGTCTAAGCCCTTAAGAGCATGCTAGTCCAGGTTTTGTGAGTCTTCATGGGGGCACATTCTATTACCTGTCTTTCCTACTTCCTTATTTGAGTCTTTTAGTCGATGTAAATTAGCCCATTTTTTATTAATTCGACTTTTTTTATTCTTTTTCTTTTTCTCTTTCAAAATAGTCAGAAAATATATTTCAAATATATGCAAATAAATTCATCAAGGAAACAATTTTATCTTTGGAAGTTCTTCAATCTGTTAAAATACACAACAGGTTCAAAACAAATTTATCTAAAAACGTATTTTAAAAAGACACATCTAAAAACATATTTTTCAAAAGACTCATTTTAATTTAAAATGTGCAAACTTAAAAAGTAATGAATTTTTAAATACTTAAATTTTATCCAACAAAATACATCATGTTTCTAAAGACGTTTTTTCAAAAAATACTTCTAAAATTTACATGCCCCTTGACAATAATTAAAAAGGTGCATAGGTTTGAGAAATTTAAAAAAAAATTGATTTGGGGAATTAAAAAATTCCAACAGGTTCTCTAAGAAACAAACATGAACCTGCAGCATCTGTTAAGTCATTCAAAATATAAGGTAGTGCTCGTTATTGAAGATTGCATACAACCATGTTAAATACAGTAGCAAATAATGGCCAAACTCATCTGGTTAAGAATTTGGAATGTCCTAAAAGGAAGAAGTCAGACAAGGGGGTAACATCTCAACATCCATACAGTATCCAAACACGGCCTTAAATGCAAAACATGAAGATCCCTAATGACAGGTTAGGTAGTAACCAGACAAGGCAAACAAGTTGCTTTCAACACTAACAGGTAGGGCATGTTGTTTGTTATACAAAAATTATATAATGAATCGGCATATAGTTGTTTTTATATGAGAAATACGACCCATTGAGGGCAAACATCAATGATCTGCTAACTGAGGTGGGTTATGGAAAAGGTATCCGGCTCACATCTCTGCCAGTATAACTATTTCGTCATAAAGGAGCTTTTACAGCTGCACCCACCCACTGCACTTGGATTTGTAGCTACCTGCACATTAAACAGGAACTTAACTTCTGCAACACTTCATGATGGAGTTTAAGGTAGAGATCGTTTTCATCACACTATTGACCCAGAAAAAAAAAGGTTTTTCAAAACACCAGTTGACCAGAGGATCAGCACCAAGAAACAGAAAGACAGGTTCAACCACAAAACCATGCAAGATTGAAGTGCATACCCTTGGATCATAGAAGACATCTGCTTGTAATTGTATGGTTGTAAATAATGCAAATAGGGTTCAACACAAGATAAATGACTGGGTCAAGCATTTTAAAGGATAATTCACAATACCTGGTTCTCGGAAGTTACTCTTAATCCTGATTTTGCACCTTTAATAAGCTCCTTGAATTGAGATGAAGATATCAGGCTGCACAAGAACCCATATTCAAGTTGACCAAAAAGAACCACTGAATGTAATTTGGATGCAGCTGATTTAGAGGCTTTATCAGGCATGTAGGATTATAAACTGGGTAGATATGGAGACCTCAAATTGATACTTCTGCTGGAATTTAGAGAGACTAGATTGTCTGAAATGAAAGTTAGAAGTGCTGGGTCAAAATAAAGAAAAAGTTCCACAGTTTCTTGCACAAATGCCTGAAGAGCTCCAAGGGGAAATATCTTTCAGGTTGCCCTTGACATCACATATGCTATTCTAGTGCAAGGGTCAGTGAACTTTTCCATCTGCCCAACTCCCAGTGTGTGTGTGTGTGTGTGATGACCTAGACAACAATTAAGCAGTCCTTTTCACCGGAGTTCAATTAGAAATTGGTGAATCCAATTATTTCAATAAATTGAGGATGTAATTTACATAAACAACTGAGATTTCAAAATCCCAACAATTTCTTTTCGAATGACACTAGTCAAAGGATTTCAAATTTCTATTTTGGCCAACTTACAAAAACTTGGAAATTGTACAAGCAAGAAAATCCTCGCTGTAATAGATATCCTTATCCCAAAATCTCACATCACCTGTGTGCAACCTTTATGTTTTTTCAGTAAACCCTTCCAACACTTCCATGATCCCCTTTTAAAAATGGAAGCCATGTGATATTGTAAATTTTCCTGAGTTCCACAACCAACCCACCTTTTTGAATCATTTATTCTGAAAATATTAACCCTTCCAACAATCTCTGTCTCCACACCCCCCTAATCATCATACGTAATCGCTGTCGGCTGTTCTCACTCACACAAGGGCTGACCTACATGGGGATGTAACAGGTGAAGAAGTTGAATAATAAAATAGGCTCCATGTCGTATACCGATGATTTTGAAGCTTTATGTTTCAGATTTTGGTATTAAAAGGCAGTCAACAACATTGTACAAAAGGTGGGAAAAAAAAATAGCATAGCAGACAAAAGAAACTAGAGACAAATAAACAGGTAAGTACCCCACCCTATGAGTGCTTGATTGAGATCCACACTAAAAACAATAGAAGAATTTCACACTCATTTTTTAACTTAGAAAAACCATTCAATAACTTCTCATTTTATACCAAGGGGCCCTCATAAACACACACACACAGCTTGATGTTCAATGAGATGCTAACAAACCCTCAAGACACATATAAAACTACAAAAAATTGCCCCCTTTATAAAGTAACCAAATAGAACTCTACCAAATTAGAAAGCTCCAAAGCTACTTATGGAGTTACGGGCTTGATTGCAACCTAATAAAAGACTTAAACCAACTCAATGCAGTTCCGAAAGTTAACCAATATAAACCCTCAAACCCCCATTGTTCCAGTTCTCCTCTACTCTGCTTTAGAACCTGAATAAAGCATGTCAATTTCTAACAGCCTCACTCACCCTTCCCCCCTCCCCCCCACAAAAAAAAAAAAAAAAACCTTCTGATTTTGGTTCTTTAATTTTTCTGCACCTTGAAGAGCTCTATCGGTGCTCCCTCTATCACATAAAAGCGAGTTTGCAAAACTATATATCGTCACGATGTAGGGTTTCTAAAGATGTTCAAATCAGATGCATCCACAACATGCATAGATGCTTTCTCCATTACTTTGTTCTTATGTTCAAGTCATGTTCTTTCTCATATTTATTAGGTCAAAAAAGTTAAAATGACCTCCTGTTTAATAAAATCTAGCAGTTCCACTAACTTGGGAGGGTACAAAGAGCAGTACAAGGCAATGATACTTTTATTTACTAAAGAAAATATAAAACAAAAGAGGCACCCAGTTAATAAATCACTAAAATTTCAAAAAGTTCTGTTTGGTTGCCATTAAAAACTGTATATATCATCCCAAGCAGTTTCAATGAAAATATGACCACATACATAATCAGGAAACAAAATGCTGAGAGACGGGTAGATGGGTGATATTAAGCAAAGAAAAACAAATCACAATCTTGGGAGAAGAGCAGTTGAAATCAAAATAAAGCTGGCATAATAATTGTTCCAAAAGAGATAAGAGGAAAAGTCTTACTGCACGCGGCTAAAATGGAGCGAACCATCTTAGACAACTTAAATGCTCCTCACGTAGACAACAAAATTCCAACCCTCCCCACATGTAGCTATAGATTAAGTAAAGCTTAACTAGCAGGTAACAATGCCAAAAAAAACACAATCAGATTAAGCCACCACTACCTTTAGTAGCAGGTAACAATGTGATAGATACCTGAATAGCTTGCTTTCCTGAAGTTTGAATTTGTGACTGGATTTTCCTAGCAACAGTCATTCCACTTATTCCTACAAAAAAGAAGTGAAGCGAAGAAATCAAACGCATGTTGGTTGGCAAATTTGTACTCATCCTGTTATCATCAACTAATTTTCAATAAAATATACCCTACCAGTTAAGTGCCACATGTTGGTTTTTTCTTTTGCCGTACTGGTCTGCTTCGTGGAGGCTGCAACGTCACCTGAGTCAACTGTGACGAACCCTCATCAATGTCTGTATGCCAGTGACCTCGTCCATGCTCACGTGGTCTTGCTCGTGCCGTCCGTCGTCTCCTGTACACTATAACATCAGTTGGACCCTCTTGCATTTCAGCCTGCACCTCCATGTCAGCAGCCTGTTTCCCCATCCCCGCATATCCAGACAAAAGACCATGAGTGACAAATAAATACTCGATTCAATGAGGTGCGATCATAAATTAAATTATTCATTTGTCCCTAAATTTAGTATTATCAAAATAAACCTAAATGTTGGTTGACCTAATTTAATTCCCAAACTCACCATATATCCTGACTCATGCACGGGGACATCGTCTATCTGGAGATCCATCCCATGCTGTGCCGGCTCCTGCACTGGAACATCATCGACATGCTCCTCCACCCTATCGTCACCCCAAACATCGCCATCGAAGGAGTCAGGCTCCATGACATACTGTGAAAAATAGGGATCTGGTATAGGGGAGAAATGGTGTGAATCCATGCCGGTAGCGGGTACAGATGGCTCTGCCTGTGCGTGCTGCTGGCCCTCCCGGTCCGCATATCGTCGAGCCTGGTCAACAGCAGCCAAGCATGATATAGACATGTCATGGATCTGGCGGACCAGATCTGAGAAGTCCTGCTGAACTATATCATCAATCTCGGTACGATCGGGGATATCAGAAATCTGAGATATGCGCAGCATAGTATCCTCCTAAAAGAAAAAAATTCATCAATAAATAATGAAAAGTAGGCGCAAGACACGAGTGGGTCGTATAAGAGATATTTATTATACCAGCAAATGTCGAATGCTAGCAACGGGTTGGAATCCAACCGCTGGCATCTGAATAACTGGCCCGATCAATCTACGTGTAATCATTGTGTACCAGGGCATATAGTCATCCGTACACTGAGCAGAACCTCTAACTGAACCATCCCAAAAAACGAGGTGGTCGAGACGGTGGTCCCAATGGTCGATATATGCCCTGTGATGTGATGACCAATCATGTTTATGCCTCCCTCGCATGTCTATACCATGTAGCTCTCGGCTAGAATCACACGCAATAGGTATGCTCTGCACTACACCGAACTGGCGTAAGACGCGATCTGGGAAGTGCCATTCAACAATGGCAAAGAAAATCAGTGGCACGCGTGCTCCCCAAATCGCCTGACCACTGAGGCAATAGTCGGGCAATGACTGCATGACATCTGCAGTATATGGCTCCCATATCATCTACATTAAAAAATACCTGTTCTCAGTTTGAATACTAATACCATTTTTGGACCTCTAAATTGAGATATACAAGTTATATCACTGGGATTGTGTACATACATAGTCCGGCCTCATCTGGTCCAACTGGTCTCGGTAATGTCGGAGACTGTGGGCAGGGGTGTCCTTATGGAAGTGAGGGACATCCCACCTATACTTGACAAATTTTACGTAAGTTAAACTATATATTCAATTAAATTGTACTCATGTCAAAAATAAGTAATGGAATACAAAAAAAAGTAAATTATAACAATTGAAAGTATCAGTAAATAGACCTGCATCCTAGGGGACCACGAGGTAAGGCTGCAGCTGCCGGTGGGGATGGTGCCCGTGGATGAATGGAGCGACGCTCTAATCGAATATGACGCAGTCGCTCCCAAGCCCATAGCTGGAGAAAATATACCAACATAAATGGGATGACAACGTTATTTCATTTTATAAACATTGAATAAAAAATGTTAAACATAATGTTACCAATTCGCACCTGAAGCAGAACAAGTGGGCCACCAAGAGATGCAGCCTCGGACCTAGTGGCAAGACAAAGCTCACGGTATAAACATGCTAGAGCTGCACTACCCCAGCTAAGCCTGCCTGCCTCATCAAGGTCTCGCAGTAGAGGTAAGAACATCAGTTTCACCTTACTAGATGACTTGTCTGTAAAAAGGCACCCACCTAGAAGAAACATAATGTACATCCTGCTGTACGCCGCAATAAATCTATCGTCAGCGTCATCGGGGATCGGCTGAGATAAATGCTGCGTCAATGCACTCAACCTAAGACGTGATCCATCAAAAGCAGTCTGAGGTGGAGTAATCCCGAGCAAGTCGAGGCACAACTGCTGCCACTCGGGAATAGGCCTCTGCACGTCTGGACTAGTAACCACGTTGCCATCAACTGGCAACCCAAGTAGTACTGCAACATCCTGCAGTGTAATGGTCGTCTCGCCCACAGGCAAATGAAATGTGTGGGTCTCAACTCTCCACCGCTCGACGAGTGCAGTGATGAGGCTCCAATCTAGTGCCATGAAGCCTAACCGATGCACCCCATAGAAACCGGCCCTCACCAAACATCGAAGGACCCGTGGGTCTAACCGACGCACTACTCTACGTAATGATGCCTCAATGCGTCGACAGTGCAATGGGCTGAACTCACGGCCCTCCCAAATAGCGGTGGAGCGATGCTGGTGCTGTAAGTATAATACTGATGGATCGCTGGGGCCGGGATCAGGTAACTCTCTCCGTTGATCCATATGTAACTAATAGAAATATATTAGATAAGTACGAAAAGTACTATAAGTTATTTCAATAAACTAAAGAAGCACAATAAGTTCATTAAATCCAGATGAACATACTCCACATAATCCGCCACCAATGCCTCCTTATTTGAGGCAATAGCAAACAATGAAGGGAATTTGTCTCTTACAAACCCTTCCCCGCACCATGGATCGTCCGGGTAAGTCTTATACTTGTATTTGAAAATAATCAAAGACTTATTAAAAGAAAGAATAACAAACAAATAGGCAATAACTGCAGCCTGCGCTTGGAATAAGTAAGTAAGGTCCCTTTGAAAGTTTGGAACATATGCTTCTAATTAAAAAGATTGGAAAAGTTGATATCAAGTTCCACTTCATTCATGGTTTGGTGAATGACAAGGAGATCCAACTTGAATTTTCTCCTTCTGAAAAATAAATTTCAGATATTTTTACGAAGCCGCTCAAAACAAATTCTTTTTTGAAGTTAAAGAGATTGCTTGACATGGTGAAGCTTGGAGAGCTTGGTTTAACGGAGGCAATGTGAGCCAATTAAACCAAGACTTGAGAGTTTTAGTAAGACTCTTAATTTTGAGTCCTAATAGTATTTGATATATTTTAAATAAACCTTATCTTAGACAAATGTATATAATTATTATTAGTGAGACTTGGAGTTTTTATCCTAGTGGGAGTAGTATTATTAGTTTGAATGTGATTAAAAATCTTAGTTGTGTTAGGATTAGAATTTATACAATCTGAACCAACCTGATTTATTCTTATTGTTGTTCCCGTTTCATTCATTGAGGTTTTAATATATACTTAATAAGTTTGTATTGGTTCACTAAATCACAAGAACGTAATCCACAGAAAAGTTTGTGTTTGATTCGTACAGTTCCTTGTTTTATTTTATCTAACATTATTTTATTCTCCTCTTAAAGCTTATGATTCGTACAGTTCCTTGTTTTATTTTATTATCCGTTTGGAATAAGTAATTTTGTTTTTCATTAATTCATTTTCAAATTTTTTTTCTTCTAATTTTGCAGTATTGTTGGAGCAATAATAATATCTGTGGGATTTTATGTTGTAATATGGGGAAAGGCAAAAGAAGAGAAGAGAAGAGAAGTTGTAATATGGAGCACGAACACATTCTGCTGCTGACTTGATTCACCTAAAACATTCTTGTTGGATAGAAGTTGAATACAGATCTCATACAAATCATCGAGATTGAAACAACATTAGATTTGTGGGCTCAAACAAATCAATTCAGGTCATCAAAGCTGTGATGACAGAATAGTATGATGCAGCTGTTGTGATAACAACAAATACGAAATGGATATAAAAATAAATAAAAAAAAAATCATATACAAGACATAAGATATATATGATTCGACAAAATATTTACGTTTACAAACAGAAATGATCAATTCATTATATAACGAGGAGATTGGTAGAGATGATTCAAAATATATATGATTCAACAGACAGATATATATGATTCAAAATATTTGCTCTTATTCCACACACTTTATACATAAATTGGTAGAGATAAATCATAATTTTCTTAACAGTTTCTAGTGCAGCTATATTAGCATTGGCAACCAAATATGGTTGCCTTAGCTGTATATTATGCCAACTAAGCCTGTCACTGGATCTCTCTCACTCTAAAAGGCTTATTTCTCTCTCTCCAAAACTTTTGCAACTCTATTTTTCTTCCCCATTAAGTAACAACTCTATAAAAATACTGCATTTCTTTTCTTTTCTTCTTTAGTGTGACGGAACTCTAATGGGATTTAACGTTTTGGCGATTACATCAAAAAAGTTGAACAGAACTTTAATATAAACACTGATCTAAAGTGTAATGGTCACTTGACAACTAAAACATATATACTTTAATTTAGGATTATAAGAAGACTTTTGGCATACTCCCTCCCTTGCTACATGAATAATACTAAATGCAAATAACTTTCCCCTAAACTTCAAACCCTTGAACACCATGTCAACAAGGATACAAATATTTTTCAGCACTACTGTAAATATATTGTATGTTAAGTTCACACACATAAGTGTATGTATGTATTTATATGTGTGTCTTATAAGCGATAGAATCATCCTTATTGTCAATTAAAATAAAGGCCATCATTAGTCTTAGGAGTTAGGACATAGATGATATAGAAAAATGATTAAGATGTTAAAGAGAACACAACAATTGTCAACCTCAATTTTCATATAAGTCTGTTAGAATTCCCACAAGAAGCATGATATTGATAAAAAAGAAAAACGAGTATAAAAATAAAATATGTTAGCAAAATTGATTAAAAAATAAGGTATACAACTATACATGAAATTGAGAAAATTATCGATAAAGTGAACCTTGACATCACCACTATCATATGCTCACAATTTATAGTTTCTATATACACGAATGGGATATATCAAACTGAAATCATTATTACTATAAACTATTATTAAGGCTGGAGTTGGTACTATACAATCCCATTATAAATATTGGTAAATAATAAGGGCAATATCTTAAAAAATAATATAAGGAACAAAGGACATGAAACTATATGCCAGATTTGGTACTGTCCAATTCATAAACAAACATGTTCAATCTCCAAGCAGCTGAACCGCGATGGAAATTAAATATATTTAACTTCAAAGTTATCTTGCCGAGACCGTAAGTAATTATTTTTGGAGAAACCTTGCATAGTTCTGAGGTTATTTATTTCAGTGCATCTAAACAGTTAAAAATGTGTCATGTTGGCTCATCAATTTGATTAACATTTAGTTTCTACTACTACAGTAGAGAGATGTAGCTCCAAAGCATAATTTCTAGATTTATCAGCTCAGACTTCAGAGTACCTGCTGATATAAATCTTTGGAAATGAGATTAAGCTTGATCTACATGTTCTACATTTTAGTCATTCAAGGCATGCGGTGCATCATGACAGGACAAAACATGTGGAGATAGATCGCCACTTCATAAAGGAGAAGATAGAAAATGTGACAGTTAGTCTTCTATACACGCTGACAAGTAAGCAAATAGCAGATATCTTCACTAAAGGTCTAACAAGGAAGAATTTTGAAGATTTGAGTACCAAGCTTGGCTTGATTAATATCTACGCCTAGCTTGAGGGGGAGTGTGGAAATTTCCAATTCCTGATTTTCAAGGATACTGCTGTAGCAATTCTGATTTTATTAGTTGACCTTCATTTTCAGGGATACTGCTATAACAATTCTGATTTTATTAGTTGACTATGCTAATTTAGGAATAAAAAGATTCTGAAAAATTCCTGATATCTCTATTAGTTTGTTTCCTATTTTGCAGTTTCCTATGTTTGGCTAGTTTCTTGATTTTGTGGTAATTAGTATCTTGTTACCGAATATAGTGAAAGAAACTTTTCTCCTTCCATTATATACAGGCTGTACATTTATCATTGAGAAATAAGAGAGAATTATTTTCTTCTCTAAAAACAACAAAACGGGATAAATTTGTCATTAAGAAAAAAATAATGATGTCACATTAGTAACATTGGACCTAGACTCGGACACTTTTGAGGAACTTTTCAAGTTATAATGTTTTGTCTTGGATCTAAGCTTGGAGACACTTATTTTGAGGGACATTCCAATAATTAACTCATTTTTTTATATGATCATATAATAAAAACCTAACAATTTCAATTAAAATTGGCATAGAAAAACACAAATCACAAAAATATTATTAAAATAATAAAGCTATTAAATAAAAATTCAAGAACTTCATTTAATCATTTATATCCATAATTCAAGTTCCAAAATAAATTTACTAACTATTAAATAGAATATATATTTGTATATATCTAACCAAAAAAAGAACTAAGGAAAAGAGGAGAAAATCCAAAAAAAGAAAAAAGAAAGAAAAGAAAATATGTCCCAAACGTATTCAAAATTCAGAAAAAATAAATAAAATTGGAACACTCTTTTTTTGGCTGTTTGGGAAGTATCCGAGAGTGTCGGTATACGACACGTGTTTTAAACAAGTAAGCCAAAATAGAGAGCGTCCGTGTTTCATAGGTTCCTTGTGACCTCTCAATGGTGGACCCTATTCCTTTTTTTTCAGTTTGACATAACATGACAAACTAAGGAGTGGTACACCATTAACTGTATGCATGTTCTTTCCTTCATGTTATTATATTCTTTCCTTCATGTTATTATATTCTTTCATGGAACTCTTAGAATTATGATTAGCACGTTGCAGCTAAAGTCATTTTCTTGTCTGGAGTAATCCAATAACTTCATGCAATGCTGATTTGGTGCTATTTTCTTACTATACCAAATTGTTCAAGTATTCTTCTAAGTTTCCATTTCTGTCAAGATTAACTGTTCTGAGACTCGGGATATAAATTTTTTGTTTCAAAATTTCCATCTGGTAACTAGAGGCAGTTTACTCAGGTGATGCATCTTACCATTCATTAGGTGACAGCAAACCCTTGGGATTTGTCACGGGTGCCAGGAGGGTCTTCAGGGGGCTCAGTTGCAGCTGTTTCTGCTAGACAGTGTGTGGTATCTTTAGGAAGTGACACTGGTGGAAGTGTAAGGCAACCAGCATCCTTTTGTGCAGTTGTTGGACTGAAGCCGACCTATGGGCGTGTCTCAAGATATGGGCTTGTGGCATATGCATCATCACTGGATGTCATTAGATGCTTTGGCTCATCAGTTGTTGATGCAGGCATTCTACTGAATGCAATTTCAGGTCATGATAGACTTGATGCCACTAGTAGTAAGCGAGTAAGGTTCTTATACACTTATCTGTATATACAATTTCTTTATGATGGTCAATGAAGCCTGTTTATTTTTCTCGATCAGATCTTGATCCTATAAAATGGAAGCATATAACCAACAACTATTGTTTATTGAGATGCTTAGCTTAAAGGGGGAAGTAAACAAGTTCTATATTCTCTCAGGAAAGACTATCAAAATACAAAACAAACCCGCCCACACATGGTGAGGGAAAAGAGACTTTTATTATTGATCTTCAGAATTCTTATAAAAAGGATGGCTATGTCAGTTGGAGATTCAGCATGTGTGGTGTGAGCAATTTTTTATTTTTATTTTTCTTAAGTAAAAGTGTATATATTAACAAAAGTGCTGGAAGGGGACAGATCCATATATACAAACGGGAGGCCTCTATTAGATAGGCCTTAAGATTCTAATTCTATAATAATTCAAATATTAGTGCCTTTCAAAAATTTTGATATTTTTATAACAGCCCTAGTATATAGGATCAGAAGAAAGCAAATATGTGATATATTGTATTAAAACTTGAGACTATTATTTTGATATCTCAAGGAAGCAAATATTTATTTTCTCAAAAATCATTAAGCAGGAAAACATAGGATCAGAAGAAATTATACAGAAAAAAGGCGGAACCTGATGTACGTACACCGGAGGGACGGTGGCGATCGACGGCGGCGGCGACCGAGCGACGGCGGCGGCGACCGAGCGACGGCGGCTGCGACAGCAAGCGACGGCGGCTAGGGTTTCTCTCTTGCTCAAAGTCGTATCGCGTGCATACGCTTCTGAAATGGGATTTGCGATATAAAAGAGTGATACGCCTTTAAAAGGCGTATTAGATTGATACGCCTTTAAAAGGCGTATTAGTTTCCTACGCTTTTTAAAGGCGTACCAATCTAATACGCCTTTTAAAGGCGTAGTAGATTAATACGCTTTTTAAACGAGAGAGCCAAAAGCGTATAAGATTTATACGCTTTTGAAAAGTACCTGGGTCCGGGAATTAAGTTAAAAAGTGCTTGGGTCGGGTCAATAACTTTTAAAAGTACCCGGATCGGGTCAAAAATTCCTTTTGACCTTGTGACTAGCACAACTAACCCCCCCCCCCCCCCCCCCCCCCCTCACTCCCTCAATCCCTCAATCACAACGTTTAAAATAAGAAGTGACTATTTAAAAAAGTTAGTGAACACCGTTGTAGTACTTACCTTAGAATTTTGAGTGAAAGATGTACTTTATTAGTGTGAAGTTTAGGAATTTCATGCTGCATGCTTGACGTGAAAAAGAAGCATATTAGTACTGATGTGTCCTTGATGGCAGAAAATTCAACAATTGTGAAAAGATATCAAGTCAAGAATGGCGTCTTTATTGAAAATTATGTTCCTAATTATCTTGAAATTATGATTCTGTCTTATTTTGAGATATGGCCGTTCCTAGCAACACGAGAGAATTACGTTATATTTTCTCTCATTCATTATTCAAATATAAAAAATAAATTACTTTCTCTCTTCTCTTTTTCTCTTTTTTATCTCTCTTTTTCTTATTCTTTATCTAAATATAATATAAATTTAAATCAACATCTAATCCAACGATAACATTCAACTAAATTGGTTTCCTCTCATCTTTAAAGACGAAGTCTTCCCCCTCCAATAATAGTCTAACAATCTCTCCCTCTTCTCTCGTCATTTTCACTCTCTTATTGAATCATCTAAGATCACCCACTTTCCCATATATCTCTCGTAAAACATCATATGATTCATATTCTCTCAAGAAGTTATCAACAAAAATTCTATTTTTCTTCTCCAAAATCTCTCTAGAACAGCTCTCTCTCTTTTCTCTCTCTATCAAATCCTTTAAAGACAAAGTCGTTAAATCAACATCTAATCCAGCAATAACATTCAACTAAATAGGTTTCCTCTCATCTTTAAAGACGAATTCTTCCCCCTCCAATAATAGTAAAATAAACTCTCCCTCTTCTCTCTCCAAACGTCATTTTCACTATCTAATTGAAGCATCTAAGATCACCTACTTTTCCATATATCTCTCTTAAAACATCATATGATTCATATTCTCACAGGAAGTAATCAACAAAAGTCCTATTTTTCTTCTCCAATATCTCTCTAGAGCAGCTCACTCTTTTCTCTCTCTATCAAATCCTTCATGGCAAAAGGTACAAAGTGCTGGAATATATGAGTAACATGTAAAAGAATGAGTTTATGATTCAAGGATTTATTCTCATTGCTTATCGTAAAAAGTATATATACATTTATCGACAATATTTGACTCTAAATTAAATAATTTTTTTTTCATCAGATCACATCTTTTTATTATTACGTATCATGTATGTAATTATATATAATTATTCTTTTAAATTTAAAAATAAATTTAGTAAAATAAAAAGAATAAATGTATATTACATACACACAAGTTATATAATTGAAATAGTATCGGAATAAAAAGAGATTACTTGTAAATAATTTGGAGAATAAGTATCCTCTCTCTCTCTCTCTAAAAATGTGTGTATATATATATATATATTATTGAGATGTGAGCCAACCTGAAAATCCAATAAGTATTCAACTGCGACGAGATATATGCAGGTGGATGGGAATGTCAGGAAGTTTATTGGGAAATTCATATATATGTTGATCCCTAGCTTTCATTAGGCTGTAATTTTTACTCTAGTTTGATATGATTAAACTATTTTATCAAATAAAAATTTTATTAAAAATTATTTTAAACATTTTTTTTTATTCTTACATGGCAAACATAATCTTTGATCCATCCTTTCATTACAGCCATGACTTTCTCTTTTATGAAACTTAACGACATAACCACCCACTCTTTTTTGAAATAAAACATCGCTTTCAACTAACATTACATTCTCTTTTGTAAGAGTGTAATTCGGACCGGTTGAGTTCAGATTGAATTATTTTTAATTCTAATTCAAGTTTTAAAATAGTTAATCTGAACTTGACATTGGACCCGAATAGTCAATCCGAGCCGGACTAAAATTCATTAGTATCGGGTTCAACTTGAGCCCAATTCTTTATTCTAATTTTTAGATTTCATTTATGGTTTTTTTAATAAATTGTTGTTATTTTTTTTCTATTTTGATTATATACTAAAAGTTTCAATAATTTCTCTCAGTTTTTCCTTTTAAAAAAAATAAAAAACTGTTAAAATAATTTGTTTAACATAATTTAATTTAAAAAAATATTAAAGCTGGTCAACACGTTTTTGAAATTATAAAAATGTAAATAGTAATTTTTGAAAGAAATTCTTATTAATCTATGTAGATAACTAAAGTATGAAAAATATAATATATAAAATATTAAATTCGTGTTCAGGTTGGACTCCAGCTTTCAAAGTTTCAACCTAAATCCAACCCTAATTTAGAACGGACTTCAAATCTTTTACCCAAATCCAACACAAAGTGTAAAAAATAAAATCCAAATCCTAAAAACTTCAGGTCGGGTTCGGGTTATTCTGTCCAAATTGCACCCCTAGACTCATATCGGTCTCTCTAAATTCCACGTCTCTTCCTCTCTCTCTCTAAAAAACCTCCAATAAACGAGAATTTATTATATGGTCCAAGACCAATGGTCCCGGCCAATCATAGATTGTTATGTTTATAACATGTTGGATTAATAGAAAACAGTAAAATAATTTTTGTTAACATGACAATCTGTGATTGGTTAAGACCATTAACTTAGTCAATAATCCGGGATCATATAATAACTTCTCCCAATAAATGAATTCTTTTTCTAAAAAAGTAATCTCACCTTTTTTTACACTCTCTGTCTCTCCCTATTATTTTCTCTCTCTAAAAAATGTATTATACACTATCTCTATATTCTATCTTTACTATCAATCATCATTTTTTACCCACAGAAAAATAATTTTATTAATACAATCAACAGTGTACAAATAATACAAGATTAATTGCATTAATAAAGAAGCTTAAAATAAACATACCAATCATCAATTACATTAATCAAAGGGGGACGTGATAGATGAAAAGAAGTGAGGCCAACAGGAATGATTGGGTAAGAGAGCATTGTTAGCGGCAATCGTTTCAACCATCGCTCTCCAATCTTCGCCAGTAAAAGTTGACACGGGTCTCTTGTTAAAAACAAGAAAACCAAAAACTCACAAAGTCTGGTTGAAACCAAAAGGGAGGTCCTAGAATGTTTTCACATGCTGAAAAAGAAACATTACGCAAACAGTATCTAAATGAAAACGTCAAATGTAGGGACGTTTTAGAATATTTTGACGTAGTCAAAAAGAAACATTACCCAAATAGTATCTAAATGAACTTACCAATCATCATTCTTCTTCATAACTAAAGATCCTATTTTCATTTAGATACTATTTGTGTAATGTTTCTTTTTGACCACGTCAAAATATTCTAAAACGTCCCTACATTTGACGTTTTCATTTAGATACTGTTTGCGTAATGTTTCTTTTTCAGCATGTGAAAACATTCTAGGACCTCCCTTTTGGTTTCAACCAGACTTTGTGAGTTTTTGGTTTTCTTGCTTTTAACAAAGGACCCGTGTCAACTTTTACTGGCGAAGATTGGAGAGCGATGATTGAAACGATTGCCGCTAACAATGCTCTCTTACCCAATCAGTTAGTCTGTTGGCCTCACTTCTTTTCATCTATCACGTCCCCCTCTCTCTCCAAAACAATATTACCATTTTTGCTCTCTTCCTTTCCAAAACAAATTTTAAACGTCCTATCATTAAAATAAAGAAGTTGGTAAAAAAAGTAATGTTTAATGTTTGATTTACCTACTTGGATCCTCAAGTTAGTTTGTTGGGTAATGTGTCAAAAATGATTTTTTAATTAACAAATGTGTTTAGTTTTTTTATTTAAATTTAAAAAAAAATTATTACAAATAATATTATTCAATAAATTAATTCGGTACATTTATCATTACTCTCGTGAAACATGCAACTCTCTCTTTAAGGGATAGAGAGGAGAAAAAAAAGTCAAAAAGACATAAAGAGGAAAAAAAAAATGTCTTCAAATTAGGACAGGTAGGTCCGTAAATTTATGATATTCGAATTAGATTAAGAATAATTTAAATTTTATGTTTTTAAAAAATATCAAATTAAATCAAATAAGAAAATCTATGAATTTGTATTAGATTTGTTCATTATCGAATTGTCCAAAAAGTTTTAATATAAATTATATATAAAAAATATTATGTTATAATATATACTAATTTATAATATATATATTATATATACTTAATAAAGATTTATATAATTTAAAATATAACTTATTTTAAAATGTTAAAAATTTATTTTTAATAATATATATATGTTATATTTAATCATGTTAGATAATTAACAAATCAGATTTATTTAATTCGATATATTTAATTATAAGCATTAACGAATTCAAATTGAATCTACAAAATACTGTATCGGTATAAATGAATTAGATTTGAATTTTTATTTGCCTGACTATTAGTGTCTAACAAAGCACCACTCTTTTGCTCTCACGCCATATTTTTTCTAACCCTTTGATTAATACTGACAAAGATATTAATTTTTAAATGCTTTGACTAATTTCAGCTAAAGATAAATTAATCTTTCAAACGCCTTGACTAATTTGGGACAAAAATAAATTGATATTTTTTCTCTTTTCACATTACTGTATAAAAACAAAAAAACAAGACCTAATCCCAAACAAGACTCTTTTTTATTAATAATATTTTTTTTTACAATTTATTGTAAGATATCTTAAATATATAGTTATTTTTATGAATCAATTATGAGATACCTCGAGTTAGTTTAATCAAATTAAGTTCTCCTCGTCGTTACTCTCCTCTTTTCCCATCTGAAACATAGTTCTTTACTTCCACTCCAAACCAAACGCAGAGATGGAGACGAATGCAATGAAGGCTATCCAAAAGCTCAACTCAAATTCTCAAGATGTTGGTTCAGTTAATACCAGCAAAATCAAAGCGTACCCCGTCGTGACTCCGGTCAGAGGGGCCATCAAACGCCGGATCTTTTCAAACTTCGTCAGTAAGTTGAAGCTCGCGTGGCGGAGCACCGTCCATGTTTGTCTCAAGAGCCCTCAAGACGAATCAAAATAATTGCTTCCTAGCTACTGTCATTTCTGTTGTTGGTGATATACAATCCAGCCGTCAGTTGTTTTTGTTGCTGCTTTTTGCTGTTATTGCCACTCTTTGCCGTCATTATTCGGGGAATTGCCACCCCTCGTCGTCGTTGTTTGTCTATCTTACTGTTTTATCACTACTGTTATTGTTGGTGTGATTTTTGTGATGATCAATATCAATATTAGCTGAAGATGAAGTTATTGATTTTGATAGTTTTTAGTTTTTAATATTTGAGAAAGAAAATAAATAAGTTCATAAAAGTAAGTTTTCTTCTCAAAATTTGAAACTGTTATGCCAAACTCTTATGTTTAGTTGACATGATAAGATTAAGAAGGTGACGACTCTATTAGTTGATTGCAGAGATTTTCTGATTACATGTTTGTCTTTTATTATGAAATGACGTAGAATATTAGTTAAATTTACATATTTGAAGCGCAAGATTTCTCATTGTTAATGAGAAATTTGTGAGTGGCTTGCACTTCGAATGTGTAAATCTTTCAAATTCTCTACTATAACTATTTTGCACAGTACAATTTAAAATGTCCGAATAAAAAACATTCTCCTCCTCCCTTTTGTAATTCCTGGTTTGACTTAAATATGATATATTGCAAAGAGTAATGTTTTATGACACTGAGTGTTGTACAAATCAATTTTTTCTTGGTAAGCAAGATTAGGACCTCTGGAAAGCTATTCAAAAGCATGTTCTTGTTTTACATAGCTTTTACTGCAACATAAGTAACAAAGTGCCTTCCAAAGGTTCTTTCAAAAAGCTGAATCAAACATTGTGTCAACACTTCCAAAGTGTTTTTCTTGCTTTTGTTAGCAAACCATTTTCCAGTTTTCGCTCGACCAAAAGCAAGAAAATTGCTTCCAACTGGCTAATAAATGAAAAATTGAAGAGCACTTGCTGCTATGAATCATTTGTTGCATGTACTGTGCTTTACAAAACACAATATTTGTGGTGAATCATACCATTAGGAAATAGCTGTTTCTGTTTTTTGCCGCCAAGGCAATCAGGAAGTCTCTGCTGATGGAGGTGTCAGTTCCATCTCATATTTATTCTTGAAGACCCACTGAATCTCATCATATCAACCTTTGCTCCGAATAGGCATACGGAAATAAGGCCATAAACAGGTCAGATGAGATCAAATTTCTAACAAATCTACAATTAATAATGTTTAATGTTTCAGTTTTTTGTACCAAAATTTGAATTTCAAATAATGGATGCAATCATACCAACACGAATGTATCAGAACTCTGCAGAGTTCTCATGTTGCACCTCATTTTTTTTATCCAGATTTCTCATATAGATAGAAAGATTTGCGTAACATAAAGAATAAATAAGAAGATTAGGTTGGGTTAAGACTTTATAAGCCCAAGATTTAATATTTTTTTTATATTTCAATAAAAAAATTTACGAGAATTATTATTTATATTTTTATAATTTTAAAAATTTATTGACTTTTAATATTTTTTTAAAATTAAATTTTATTAAAAGAATTATTTTTATTTGAGTTCTTTCATAAAAAATGAATATCATAGTCTTAAAAAAATTGATTTGAGCTCGGATTAGACTTGAATTGAGGTACCCAAGACTTGAATATCATAGTCTCCTCGTCGTTTCCTAGAGGTTGATCAGTTTTGAAAGTGGATAGTTTTCCAACTAGTTTTCACATTGAAATCCCTATTTCAGATTGTTAAATGAACTTGAAAATAATGAAACACTACCATTTGTGTAGCTGTCAATTGGGCTGAAATGGACCACAGCTTTTGCAGAGTTCAAGACCGCCTGTTGAAATTGTACGTCACATCAAAGAACAGACCAGCCCAAACCATTAGAATTTGAGCCCAGTAGTGCTTTAGTTATTTAAGCCCAGTCTAAACTTTAAACCCCAATTTCTTACATCCATGAGATAGACAAAGCATGTTACCTCCTTGAGAGATATTATTTCATATGATCAGTGGAAAATGTCATTTGGGAATAAGAAGGTAGGATAGGATAATCTTATCCTATGTTTAGATTTTTTTTAAGATGGAATTAGTTATAATTAAATTTCATTGATGTGGGATAAAAATAATCCTATCAAGATGGTGGTATTATCTTTATCCCATGTTCATCGGATAAGAAGTAAAATAAATATATTCAATTATTCTATTTTGACAAGAAAAAAAGAAAGAAGATGGAGGTGATTAATTCCGACTTATTAAATAGATTTCGAAAGTAGTGACAATTTTTTTCTTCTTCTTACATCTATCCTTTTTATTAATATTTGTACATAATAAATTGTTAAATTTATTAAATCCTCTCTTATTTATCAATTTTCCGTTTGGCTCTCCGTTTTTGGACAAGATTTGCGGCTTAAAACCGTGATCGGTAGTTAAGCAAAAGTTGCCTTGTTTGGTTGGGCTTTTTGAACTCCAAATGTTCAATTAATCCATCGTAATTAATTCTAACATATACATCTATATATATCTAAATATCAAACTGATTTTCTATTAATCAATTATGTATTAAGTTAAGCAATATCAAACAACTTCTAGAACTTTAGCCGTTTAGCCCCAAATTCTTTCCTTCAGTTGGGCCACAAACAAGAGGATACCTACCATATAACCATTTGGGCTGCTTTCATGCCTTGCAAGCTATCACATCGACAAAGCATCAAATTTTCTCAGTCTATTATAATTGATTGTTAGAAAATATAATATTAAAATTATATTATTTTTAATGACTTAAATTTTTAGATGATTTAGAAATTTAAAATAGTATTAAAGATAGACAAACAAATGATTCTGTGTCTAAATTTCATTACTATTCTCACAATATGAATTGGTGCATGTGTTAAGTAAGACTGGTCACACGTGAAAAGGTGTATTAGAGATTCTTCTCCCCCCTCCCCCCACCTTTTCAAGTCAAAGAACTTAGAAAAAAAGAAAGTTGATATGGAATGGGAAATGGGAGAAAGGAAGAGCTATAACAAATGGCATATATTCCCTCCATCATAATTCTACTTGTGTTTCCAAATACCAAGTGAGAACATAGGACAGGCTAACAACTCCCTAATTATAAAGAGAACTACAGCTCCCACATATTGAAGCAGCGCTGAAAGGATCAAAGGCACCATTTTTATGTTTCAATATTCAACCTTCCCTCGTCCATAACACAGAAATGGATCTTCCAAAAATGTAAAACATATATATATATATATATATATATATATGAGCTTGGTTTTATCCACTAATGCAAGGCCAAGGCTAAAACAGAATCCAAAACGTCACCAGTAATTCGTCAATGCAGTCACACAGCTTGGAGGATCAGACAGTTATTGAGAAAAGCTTTATGATATTGTCCATTCTGTTCATATAATATAAAGTCTGTATAAGACCCAATGCCATTGATGTTTCTGTATGAACAGGGGCACCACCTAAGACCTTAATGAGGGTGATGGGCATTCCTGGAATTACTTTGTAGTTTGTACCACCTAAAGAGCCATTTACAGGCAACTTTTTTTTCTTTTTCTTTTTGCAATGAGTTTACTAATCTCTGTTAAGTCATAAAATCTTAAGAGAATTATAAGAATATTGCTACAGAAACATAGGCTGGGAAGAAGTCAACAGTCAGGCACTTACAATGACAATAAGCAAGGTGGTCAGTATAAGGCATTGGATTATGGGATTTATAAGATGCATGAAAATTCTAAAAATTTAATGCGGACTGATTGCAAATTTCTTTGATGCATACTGCAGAGAGAATCAAAGGAGAGATGGTTATTTCATTGAGGAAAGCAATGATGGAACCCAGAATCAGATTAATGAGAAATAATAGTTATAAATAGTTCCCTATTGTATTGGATTAATTAGGGTAGATAATTATAGCAAAAAGGGCATCTATTGAATAAGGGTTGTGTTTATCAGAAGCTTGCAGATAGGTCAGGCTCTACAAATGCAAATGGAGGTACAGAGTAAACTTCGTGAACAAATTGAGGTATAAACAATTAAATTTGGTACCATTCTTTTTCATTTACTTTGGGTAGTATGTCAATCAAGAAAGAATTTGTGTTTTGATTTTTGCAGTGCAAAGACGCTTGCAGCTGAGAATTGAAGCTCAAGGAAAGTATTTACAATCACTATTAAAGAAAGCATAGGAAACACTTGCCGGGTTTAATCCTGCTTCCATGGCAATGGAACTTGCAAAAACTGAACTCTCTCAATTAGTCTCAATGTTTGACACTGGATGCACAAGTTCTTTGTATTGATATCAAATGAAATTGGGGGCTCAAGCTTAAAAGATTCAGAGGGGAAAGTAATGAGAGGCACATGACTTATTGTGTGGAATTGATCAAATAAACAATAAATTAATCTCAAATAAGTAAAAAATAAACAAAATACCGAGAATACACAAGATTTACGCGATTCGGTGAAATGTTTACGTTCACGAGCAACTATGTAAAAAAAACTCAAAAACCCAAAATCTATTTTTTCTCTAATGACGATTATCTTTTCTTAAGTCAAAACCTTAAAAGATAATATACTTATATAAGTGGGTTACAATATAAAAGACAAAAAGGGGTCCGTTCCAAAACAAAAAGAAATTGTCAAAAAATTTTCAAATCATCTTGGGTTACAAACAAATTATCAAGAATCCGGATAAATTTATGACAACCACTTAACATGATCGTAACCAGAAAGCTCCTTGATGTCATCTGAAAGCTCTAGACGTAAAGGAAGAGAACCAACTCCCAACTCCAGCATGTAAGTCGAGAAGCTGACAAGTATCACAGAAATACTGGTGAAAGGAAGAGAAGAGTGGATCAAACAATCAAGTTGGTGAAAGGAAGAGAAGAGTGGATCAAACAATCAAGTTTGTGAAAGGAAGAGAAGTGGAAGCACCATTTCTGATGGCAATTGTGCCTGAGCAATCATCTGGTAAAAGATCAACAAGCCACAGAGAGAAAAGTGGTGACCAGTTGAGAAAGTTTGGATCGTTGGAAACCTTTGATCTGAATAGAAAAGATCTAAATGACTTTGATTCAAGTCCAATAGCAATAGACTTGAACTGCAAGGGAATATAGCAATTCAATGGACTTTTTTAGTGCTTTGAGACACTGATAGCCGAAGGATTTAAGTTTTAAATTCTTTAAAGCTATCGGTTATTAGAGCTAATATTTTGTATAGACAGACTAAATAATTTGTTTATGAAAACCAAGTATAATTAATATTGTATATGGACCTCAAAGCTTTGAAAGTATATCCATAATCATATTCTCTCTCTCTCTCTCTCAGTAGGGCGGGGGAGGGGGGGGGGGGGGGGAGAGAAGTGTTTTTTTATGCTAACTCTAACTTACATCTGATGTATCAGATTTAGTATTATAGCAATAACAATTTAGTGGTCAGCATATAAGAAAGTCGTAGTTCTTTTCAGGTTATAGATGCATTGTTAACACATTTCTGTGCATTTAAATACCTTAATTAGTTGAATGGGAATTGTAGTTTCATTCTAAATATTCTGCATATATGTCTTTTGTTCTACATTTAAGATCTATTAACTCTTTGTTGTTCTTCCACATATTGTGAAGTTGAAACTTTTGGTCATTTATTTTTTTCCTCTTCTATTTGTATTTATTGAATTGTTATATGTTGTGATTTTTAATACATTGCCCTTCTCAATTTATTTTACAATGATTTTTTTATTAGTATTTATTTTTCAATGATTTGATTATTTCCTTAACTTCTCTCTCCATTGATCCTTTCACTGTTGATATTTTTTCGATGATAAGACCTGTTCAATTCACTATTCGATGATAAGACCTCTAATAGCAATGTTCAATTCACTATGATGGTGTGTTCGTTACACCAAGTTTCCTTGATTGATTGATCAAGGTCCATGCATCACCAGGAAAAGGGAAAGTGGGGAAAAAAAACGAGCCAGTTGATGGGTTGAATGCCACTGCAGCGTGTTTGTCTGTCCCAAGATGGCATGGGAGAGGATCATCCTGATCCCACCTATTAGCACTAGCATTTCTAAGTCAAAAAAAGGGACAAGGGAGTCGATGATTATCCAATTGTTGGGTAATCCAACTCCCATCCTGCAAAAGTATAATTGTTTTACTAAAATTATCATATTGAAATACTAAAATATAAAGGAAGAGTTGTGAAGTCAACAGTTTATTTACGTAGAATTTCTTAATTAAAAGAGCTTCATTTTTATTTTTAATTTTTCCTAAAATTATCATTTTAAAATACTAAAATATAATGAAAAAGTCATCAATTCAACAGGTTAATCACGTGGAATTTCTTAATTATAATAACTTCATTTTTATTTTTAATTTCTATTAAAATTATCATATTAAAATACTAAAATATAAAAAGAAGAGTTAAGAATTCAACAGTTTAATCAGGTAGAATTTCTTAATTAAAAGAACTTCATTTTTATTTATAATTTCTACTAAAATATAAAAAAAGAAATAAGAATTCAACAGTTGAACCACGCAGAATTTCTTAATTAAAAGAACTCTACTTTTATTTTTTAATTTCTACTAAAATTATCATATTAAAATAGTGAAATATAAAGGAGACATAATCAAGTGCAACACAGTACATACTGGTAACACAAAAGATGAAATCTTGACCAGAAAAAATTCAAAATGGATTGAATATAATTATCCTTTTCACACTTTGGGACCACCCAGTTTAGTTAGTCATCAGCATTGGCTTCACCCTTTCACTATTATTACTTTCGAGTCTCCAACAGAGTATATCCCGAAGTTTCGTGGAAGTTACACCCAAATCTATATATATACACACACCAAAGCACCCTCTCCTCCTTACCTCTCTCTCAGCTCCCTACTCCTCCAAAAACCCTCTATCTACAGCAGGCGATAAGAGCTGCTTCTCCATCTAAAACATCCTCAATTCCTTAGCCAGATATATATGGACAAGACTGCAATGGGGAAATCCATGAAGCTCAAATCAAATTCAAAAAACGCAACTTCAGGCAAGAGCGACAAAAGCAAAATGTGCCGCTTCGAGACTCCTGTTCGAGGGGCTGTCAAACGTCGGATCTTCTCAGGCTTCTTCCATAAATCGAAGCTCGCTTGCCAATGTATCTTCCACATGTTTCTCTGCTGCCGTGAAGAAGCAGAAACTTAAAAGCATCATCGTACTTGGCTGCCACTTCAGTTATGTGACAACTTGTTTTTGCTCTTTCATGTTGGATGTTTTTGTTTTTTCTTTTAGTAAGTAACCGAAACTATCCTTCAACCCCTTTTGGTTGTCGGATCGTAAACGGATCTTTTTGTTCTTACCTGTTGGTGTTGCTATTATTGTTGTGATGAAAATGAAACTATGATTGTTCAGTACTGGGAAAGAAAAGTTCAGAAAACCCATTTCAATTTGACAAAGTTTTTTTTTTTAATGCTCTTATTATTTATTTATTTATATAAATTACAGTTGATACGTACGTGAACGTATCGATCTATAAAATTCTTATAAATTTTTAGCAGTATCGTACCGTCCGTGATCTGTGCTACAACCTCGTCTCAAAAACAGATAAAACCCGCGTGAAACCGGGACTCTGAGTTCATTAAAAAACTAGAACTCGATTGGACTTGAGTTCATTAAAAATGCCAAGTATATGATTGGAAGTGTGACGTGAAAGAAAGATTGAACCGGTGGCCTTTTTTCTGTCAAAAGACTAAAACGACCAACTTTTTTCAATAATTTGCTAAGTGAATCAAGGACATAATAGTAATCTACTCTCCCCCTCCTCCACGGCCGCCACCCAATCCTTCTTAGAAGTGTGACTTGAAAGAAAGATTGAACCGGTGGCTGTTTTCTGTCAAAAGACTAAAATAACCAACGTCTTTCAATAATTTGCTAAGTCAATCAAGGGCATAATAATAATCTAATCTCTCAGCCCCGCCGTCGCCACCCAATCCTTCTTGCCTTATGCCTCAGTGCCTCACTCTCCTCTCTTTCTTAGTCTTTCTTGTCCATCAACGGCCCTTTTAATTATTTATTCCTGATATATTAAAACAAGAAAGGCAAGTTGAAACTTTTCTCTTTTTAGTTCTGCAACCGGCAATTCCAAGTTTTATAAAGAAGTTGTGTTTGGACCAAGCCAATTACATCTTGTGATCATTTTAGACAAGATGTTTAATTTTTTAAAACATAAACATAACACCTTATCTATGTTAAAAAACGTCATCGGTACAGTTAATGAACAAGGATCAATAAACTTGATTCTTCGGAATTTTTTTCAGTCTTATAACATTCAATTGAAAATCCTCACTTGAAAACGAGCTGTTAACTGACTCATATGACTAGTTATCAAGTCAGTTTAACTATAAATCAAACAAAATAACTGACTCATATGACTAGTTATCAGGTCAGTTTAACTATAAATCAAACAAAATAATTATTTTAAGTCCCACTTAAACAAAAATGCTTCAAATTTTATATATTTATAGTATAATTAACTTAAAACTCCAAGAATAATAAAAGTCTAACTCTAAGAAAGGACCCAAATTTAATGAATTTATAATATAAGTAAATTAGAAGTTTAAAGTTAATAAAAATCTAACTCTACAAAAAAAAAAAAAAGATCTCATACAGACTCTATGGAAAAAATTAATTCTTTTAATAGATATTATACTTTAATATTTTCTTGCTATATATTTAGATAAAAAAAATTTATATAAAAACTATATTATTAGAATTTCATTCAATATATATATATATATCTTTTTTTTGTTGAAAATAATTAAATTTTGTATTACAAAAATAAATATAATATTTATAGAAAATAAGATAAAAAATTATATAAATATTAAAAAAAATATTACTTAGAGTTATCATTTTATTACTTTAGACTTCTAATTATATAAAGCCGACCCGTCAGTTATTAACGTGTGACCCACATTTTTAGTTAAGTTGCCCAAATTATACTAGTGGGGATGCATTTAGTGGTCACCAACAATAGCCCTGCCCAACGGCCCTAAACCAGATGAAGTTAGTACTTTTGAGAGCTGCATTTAACCTTTATCCCCAAATTCTTTCCCTCTGTTGGGCCACACCAAGATCATACTACATCACATCGTTTGGGCTGCAGTGACTTGCAGGCTATCATATCGACAAAGCATCAAACATCCTCACTCCATAATAATTTATACTCCCTTTTCTTTCTTCGAAATGACTCTATCTTTTGAATTGTTTGTCGGGGGAATCGTCGTAAATTTACTCAAATTTTTTATATTTTTTTGATGATATAAAATTATTTTAACCTATTTTGTTTTGATATTTTTGTCCTGATTTGTTTTTTATTTTATAATTCGCATATATAAGAATATTATTTTTACAATTTATTTTTTTTATGAGAAAATTGTCAATTTTGTGTGAATTGTCAATGGTTGTAAAGAAGATTTTAAATTGATGAGTGTTTTACTTTTATAATATTCTTGATATATAATGAATTGATCATTTCTATTTGTGAACTTAAACATTTTGTCAAATCATATATATCATACATATTTTTTTTTTTTATTTTTTGTTTATTTTTTTTGTTTAAGATCGGTTTAGTATTTGATTTTATGGCAAAAGAATTATATGTACAAAAGGCTTAGTCCAATGGTTACTCTAAAAGTAAAAAAGAATTTATGCCGAAACGCCGAAACGCCAAAACGCCAAACCCAAACATGGCACTTTTTTTTTTTTTTTGCCATATAGTTAAAATAAAAAAGACTCTGCGTTTTTCGAGATTGTGATGTGAAAGCCAACCGCCAGACGTGGGACCAAATTCTTCTAGAGTTTTTCTTATCCAACTGATTTCGTTTTTTTAGGGTAAATTACACCTACTTTCTCTGAGGTTTTTGATAATTGTAAAAACTTCTTCTATATTTTTTGAAATAACACTGTCTTCCTGTTAGACCTGTCGGCTGAACGGCGTTAACGGAGCATTAACGGAATGTGTTCATTTACTATTTTATCCCTTATATTTTAGTAATTATTTTAAAATAAAAAGCAGAAATTTCTCTCTCTTCCCTCTTACTTTCTCTCTCATATTTGTCACTTCTCTTTCTCTCAATTTCTCTGCCCGAACCGATGTCGCCAACACTACCCATGTCACCGGCGCCATGCTCTGATGGTTTCGAAGTAGAGCCCGACGTCGAGGGCTGCAATCACGGCAGTTTTGTGGCGGAGGAGGTGTTTGATGCGGCGAAGGAGGCATTGATGGTTGGTTGGCATTGGCAATCTAAGAAGCATGAAGCAGTAGCTCTGGGAAAAAGAAAAATAGGAGGTCAGTTAGGGAAGGCCGTGCTGAGAGATAATTAATGAGCAGATGTTGAAAACCCATCCCATCCTAGACGACACCACTACCTCCGGCCGCTTCCCATCCCATCACGAATCCCCCTCTCTATCCTCCTATTTCTCTCTCTTGTTCTGTTGTTGTGTTTTCTGTTGATCGAAGGGCACGAGAGGCCTCTGCTATGAGAGTGAGAGAGAAGAGAGAGAAGAGAGAAAACAAATAATGGACGCGTAAATGGGAAGAGGAGGTGGTACTGTGCGAAGATGAATTGTAACTTTTCTCCTAAATTATTAAACATTTTCAGTAGATGGAGATGAAATTAAGAAAACCCAAATCCCCAATTAGCTCCTAAACTTGGATCATGGCTCAAATTAAACATATAAACAGTGTGAAACCAGACTTAAACTAGAGCAGTAACGGTGATAAAACAAACACTACCTGTGATCATTGCCGTTTACAGAAACGATGGGGCATTCGCCGTTGTTGGGTACTCTTCTCACCGGTAGAGATGAAGGGAGGCATGAACCAACATCTTATGGAGGAAGCTTATCCCGGTATGGGTGTTTTCCAATGTTTTCAAACAACTAAGACAGATGTGATGCCCTGTAAAAGTGTTGTCTGAAGCAAGATTCAAGAGATCTGAAAACAGATTCTCATATTTTTGGGAAAAAGGCGCTCAAGATTTCTCAAACTAGAAATCGTATTTTTGTTGAATGGGTTTATGAAATGACCTTGCCAAATGGGTTTTGCCTTTTTGCCATTTTACAACACCAAAAAGCTTGGCCTTAATTTTTGGGTTTTATGTTTTATTAATGAAATCTCAATTTAACTATGCCAAATAGTTTTATTGAACTTTCAGTTGAGCGGAAGTCCATTGGGCTTAAATTTTGAAAATTCTGAGGTTCAGAGCTTTTCTTATTTTGGCTACCTCTGGCAGCCGATTGCGGAACAGAACGGTGTTTATTTATTTTATCATTTTATTTTCTTTCCGATGCAAGGCTAATTATTCTTTTAACTCACCTTCCATTTGATTCTTGAGAAAACACATGATAGAAAATGAAGAAATGTTGATTCCCGCATTTTCATTGTTTTGGTAAAATAATGGAACAGGTGGCAGAGTTCTTCCACTGGTTCTTTTGGATGAAAGGTCTGATCTTCCTCTTGATTGCCTGAGAAATTCTCACAGAGGAAAAGAAAATTAAAATTTGGATCTTATGCTAGACCCCAGCCTCCCCCTTCCTTCTTTTTTAATAGTTTCCAACTAATAAAGGAATGGGGTAAACACCCACATCTACTTACACTGGAACTAAATGGATGGTTAAGGTTTATAAATTATATTATGTCTTTTATATTCTTATATTTCTTCAGCAACCAAATGGATTTTATGTTCTTTATCAATTTTATTTTCTTTGTTTCTATCTGGAATTGATATTTTTGATTGTTGAGAACCTACAATCTTGTTGTTTGAGTGTCTGATTTTAGAGTGCCTACTATCTTCAACGGAGGTGAGTTAATTTTGTCTTGGAATTTATGATGCTTGATAAGCGATTATGCAAGCAGTTTTAGAAGAGACGCATGCAGTGGCCGTCCCTTGAGCGTGAGAGAAGAGAGAAAACCTTAAGTGAGGGCAAAATAGATATTTCATGTTATTTTTATGCTGATGTCATCAACTTCTTTAAGTCAATTAACGGATAATAGACAGAGGGAGAGAATCTGATACCAACATTAAACCCAGAAGGGGAAATAGTGTTATTTCAGAAACCATAGGGGAGGTTTCTGTAATTGTCAGAAACTTCTGAGGAGGTAAGTGTAATTATCTCTTTCTTTTATATTACTTTTGACTAATTTTTAAAACTTTAAAATTAATATTAATTAAAATTTTAAATTTATTTATTTTTTTATATAAAATAAAAATAATTTATTGATCTTAAATTAATTTTTTATAAGAAAAAGTGCAAAACAATTGTTCAAAATTTAAAAAAATATATGAAAGGACAATTTTATCATTTAGCAAAGAAATTTTAACTGAAGAGAGATATTTTCAATTTATCAGATAAAATATAAAAGGTCAGTGTAATTTCAAAAATTTTAGGAAGAAATAAGTGTAATTGTGAGAAACCTTAGGGTAGGGGTGTCAATTCGTGTTATAATGTCGTATTCGAATTGTATCAAGGTATATAAATTTGAAAAAATATGTCAATCTTAACTCGACGTTATTAATTAATCGTGTCAAATTTCAAAACTCTAACCGAACTCATTTATTAAACAGGTTAGACGTGTCGATACCTTTAACTTGTTTATTTTATTTTTTAAATAAAAAACTTACCTATTTATTTAGTACGTATAGATAATTTTCAAGTTTAATAAACTTAGAATATGAGTCAAAATAAGTAAAAAATCTTTAAATCTAAATAAACTTTCGATATAAGATAAATTATCTTAACTCATTATATTTTTAATAATTAAACATACTAAGTCGTGTTAAACAGGTTGATACTATTAAAATTCTAATACGACATATTTATTAATCGTATTATATGTGTTAACTTGTTTATGACCTAAACTTATTTATGTTCAACCCAAATTTATTAATTTCAGTGTTGTATAAAAAACTTGACACCTTTTTAACCTCATATAAAGTTAGTTTAATTTACTTATTTAAAAAAAAAAAAAATCTTAAAAAGATGCTTATAAAAATATCACTTAGATATATGTTTTTTTATTAGTGAATTTTAAGTTTAAAAAGAGTTAATTAACCAAAAAAAAAAATTTAATTTTTAAATACATTGTGTCATTTAAAAGAATATTTTATAAACATCTTTGCAAAAAAATCTTTTTTATATAATCCTTCTTTTCGAAGAGACTGCAATGTCTTTAACGAATAACTTTGGTTTAAAAAATAAATATAATAGGTGGATTAAAATTTTCGTTTAAGAACACATGGTAGGATAAAAAACTCATAATTTATGCTGTAAGAACCCATAATTGTGCATTTGAAAATATAGGTTTGACCCATATATATATATATATATATTAAATTTCATTATTAAAAATTAAAATAAATATTAATTTATTTTAGTATTCATTAAATAGAAGAAAAAAAATTGTATTTTATAATAATTTATAAATAGGTTTTAACCAACAAAATTAATTTATTATTATTATTATTATTATTTTAATAGAAAAAGACATAAGAAGTGATTGACGACACTCCTAGACAAGACCAACCATTATTTGTTAGCCGACTCTTCGATGGACAAGTCGCACGAGACCAGTAGTCCTAGGATCAGCCGACTCTGCAGTCCATAAAGTACAATTGGTCCCCTAGTCTGATGTGAGCCGGTCCCATAATTGACGATTTTAGGTATTATTAGGTTGTCCTAAATTTTAGTCAACTTTATAATATTAAAATTGTCGAACGTAAGTTTGGATTTGATATCTAAATATTTGTTTGACTTTTTTGAAATATTTATAAGATATTTTTAAGTTGAAATGTCTATTTTTAAAAAATATTAATAATATATATTTTTTAAAATTTTTATTTTTTATTTATATAACATATTTAATATTTTAATAGTTTATTCAAATATTATAATATCATTTAAATCTAGTTTTAAATACAATTAATTAAAAAATTCATAAATTAACTCAAATTATATTTTTTACTACTCATTAAAACGAGAACTAATTGACACATAAATTATAACACCTTAACGCTTCTCTTTAAAAAAGTAATGTTACTATAATTTTTAAAATAGATGTGATATTATATTATTCATATTATTTTAAATCACATAATTAATAATGTATAATGATATTGTTGTACATTAGTGTCACGTTAGTTGAAATAAAAATTTTAAAAAGTATAATATTATTGATTTATTAATACAAATACTAAAATATTACAACTTAATATCTAATAGGTCTTCTTAATTGGACAAAGTAAATTAGAAATTTATTTATTTTAAAGTTTAAAAATTATATATATATATATATATTTTTTTTTTCAAATCTCTATTTTGTTACGATTGTTTAATGCAACTAATATTATTATTGATTCTAATAACTCTTGAAATATTATAGAAGCAACTATTATTTTTCTACTAAAAAGTGTTTAGAAAAAATAAAATTTACAGAAAAGTATTATCTTATATATTAATTTTCTGAGCTCATTTATTCATTCTAATTAAACACGTTAAAAATATATATTTTTAATTTTTCTCATAAAAAATTATTTTAATTTTTTTTTATTTTCCTTTTTTTTGTAAGTTGTTATTATTATTATTATTTTCTTTTACTCTCTCTTTTATTCCTTATTTTAAATGGGGCCTTATTACACAGGCAACATGACAGATTTGGGAGGGGAAACCTTTCCCTAATCCCATCTTGCAAATTCTTTTTCCTTAAAGCTTATTAAATACTTTGATAGGCGAGGACAGGTCTCTATTAGAATTTTCATTTATATTAAAATTTATATTTATTTATTTTATTATATTAATTATAATTAACACATTTTAAAAAATAAATTTACATATGTTAAATTAAAAAATATGCATGTCAATAAAAAATTAGAATAATATTAGTTTTTTAAAAAAAACTTGTAACTTTGTCATATTTGTATAAATTTTTAATGCTGTGACAAAAAAATATAATTATAAACATTTATTATGTAACATAATTTTTTATTATTATTTTATTTTATATAATCCAAATAGGATAATGAGTTTTTAATCTCAAACCCTTTTGAAATTTCAATAGATGAACAATTTTTTTCTCAAACTCATTCCTATTGTTGAGTCAGAACAAAGTACCTTCATCATAAATTCATCTCAAATTCTGTCAAATGAACATAATTTTTCTCAAACTCATTTTATTATTGAGACAAAGTATCTTCATTTCAAAACCGTTCCAAATTTTAAGAGATAAATTCATTCTATTATTGATGGAGCAGGACAAGTTCAAGTAGACGGGTAAAATTATCCTTCAGAAGCTTTAATACAACGCGATTCTATAATTGGCTGCAACTTTTGTCGCCAGTGGTGAGTCCGGCAAAGACATTGTTGAGAAAGATGGCATGACGACAATTCAAGAACTGTAGTGGGAAGAGAGGGAATTTCACGTGTTGCTTCTTCTCTTCTAGTGAGCAGCCCAACAAAGTCAGTTTTCCCTCCATTGACTTCCCTTAACAAGTCGGTTAATGATATGCCAAGTAATTTCCTGGTTCTTTGCTCTAAAGATCAAATCCCCCTTTCTCTCTCATCAATTCCTCCTATAAAAAGCTTATTTTGCTTGCCCTTTTGAAACATCTCTCACAAACCACATCTATACCAACATCTCTCTCTAAGCCATTGTATTTATCTCCCTACTACAAACTCCCTTTTACCTGCAAAAGACCCCATCTCTCTCTTTCTCTCTCTCAAATCATCTATAACAGTATCCCTCTCTTCCTACTTATCTCTAAAGCACTTTCTTTCACTCCAAAACACCAATTTCTGGGACATTTTTTTCTTCACTCGGTCTCTCTCAACTCCCCTATCGCTAGAACATCTCTCTTTAAAGGTGCACTTCTGTTTTTCCTCGCTCTGTCTCTGTCTATCATACTAACAATCATCCATGAACTCTAGCCAGCGCCAGTCCCTTGGGAAGGACTTCAAGTTTGAATTGGCCATGGATAAGAATGCAATGGAGACAACCAAAAAGTTTGATTCAAATCCTCCAAAGGCTAAGAGCAGCAAAATCAACATGTACCCTTTTGTGACTCCGGTCCGAGGAGCAATCAAGCGTCAGATATTTGCAGTCTTTGTCACGAAGTTGAAGCTCGTCTTCTAAAGTAATGTCCATGTGTTTGGATGCTTATGCGAAAACAAATAGGTTAAGTTATACGAATTTCTGTCGATGTTTTTGACAAATAACTTAATGTTTTATGAGATTTATAAAATTAATATAAATTTTTTTTACTTTTTTTTTGACAAATTATACTGATCTATTTTTCAGTCTAATTTTTTTTTTTTATAAAAATGACAAAATTATATTTATCAATTATTATTATTTTTTTAAATTTTGACTATTTTTTTTTAAAAATTTCATTTGATATAAAAATAAATTTTAAATAAATAATTTATATTTTTATGCCAAAAATTATTTTAATTAGTATTTATTTAAAAATAAAAAGAATTGATCAAAATAAAAATAAAAAAAAACATAAAAGAGACAATATTGTCATATTTTTTTTTTTTAAATTAGACTGGAAGGGAAGTAAGTGAATTTCAATATAATTGTCAGAAACATCATAGAGGTCAATATAATTTACTCAAACAAATAACTCATTTATTGCTTTCATTTATGTTGTTGCTAGCATTTCTTATATTTGTATTAAAGTCTTTGTCCCGCATTATAATCTTGAATTAATATTATTCTTTTCTTTTCTTTTTTATTTTTCTTTAAATCCAAAATTAGTGAATTTTGTTAGTGATTAACATAGGTTGATTGAGTGAGTTACAAATGCTTTAGAATTTTACTGGGTACAAAGCTTTGCAGCGAGTATACCTATTTAATTGTTAATCACGATATTAGCTGAAATGTAATTGTACAAATGAATGATGTGATGATGTTTCTATCTCTATAAATACATAAATTCTACATGCATCAATTAAATTGATAAGTTATTTTTTCATAGTATTCTGGTTTTGCCAAATCTAACTATTATCCTATTTTTTTCAACAATTTTAAAATAGATTATGAATATTACTAAAAAGAAACAAAATTGTGAGAAATTCAATATGAAAATTATTAAATAAATTTATGTATGAGAATAGATGAACCGGCACTTGAAGTAGAGAAAATTTTTTACCACTAATTCTGTGAATAAAATTCTCAAGTAAATGATTAATCTGAAGTAATAAACAATGCAATGGCTGGACAAGAAATCCTTTCAATCGGTGAAAACAAAAATTTTATAAGTTCAGAGGGAATCCAGAGAAATGAGAATCGAGAGCTATGGATTAGGGAAAATTCTACTTGGATGTGATACAATAATATGGTAATATATTAACTTTAAGGTGTTAATTGAGACAGTGTTGAACTGTTAGTTTAGGAGTTTATCATTTGAAACTTTCAGTTAGTAATTTTTGGAGTCACCTTACCTTTACGTGTAAGCGTGTGAAACGATTGTATATGGAGTTATAAGGGACTTACCATCCTAAGTTCTTAAATTCGATTCATTTTGCTAACAACTTTTGGGATTATCTTACTTCTATACCCAAGTGTGGAATTGTAAGGACTTACTACCCTAAGTTCTTGGATTCGATTCGTTTTGCTAACAATTTTTGTGTTTCAATTCTTCTTACTAACAACTTTTGGGATCATCTGGTATACACACACTGATCTAATAAATCTTGTATTACAAAATAATAATAATAAAAAATAAAAATAAATTTTTTTTTAAAAAAACATAATATATGACACGTGAGTTTTATTGAGAGACGGCATACCAACTCAATCAAGAATTCTAGGTGTGTGGGACACTTTGGGGGCTTCTATTTAACGGTGCGCGCCAGCTAACTGTGTCAATTGACATCTAACTGTGTCAACTGATTGACTAGTTGTCATAACTGTTGATTGGATGTATCACTTTGTTTATGGTGGTAAAGAATGATGGTGAGCTGTTATTAATACGCGTTTTGTCCTTTTATATGTACTTATATACATATATTATAAGAAAAAATATAAAAAAATATATCTAAAAGAAATTTTTTAATTTAAAAAGTTAATGTTTTATTTTTTTATCTAAAAAATTTAAAAGAGGAATTTTTAATACAAAATATTTAATTGTTAATTTTTATTTTAATGTTATTAAAAAATATTATTAATTATATTAAAACTATTTTCAAGATATATTTTATATAAAAAAGTATATTATAAAAGTAATTTCAATCTCAAAAAAATATAATATTTTATAAAATAAAAATTTATTTTTTAGACATTCTACATAAATAAAAAATATTATGGACTTTTTGAATTAAAAAATTTAGTTGTTTATATTAATTATTTTTTTTTAAAATATATTTTAAAAATTAAATTATACTGATTATTTTTAAAATTTTTAATAATTATATATAATATTTTTTAATTTTTAAAATTACATTATATTTTTTTAATTTTTTAATATTAATAACAATAAATACTTACCGTCAAGAACTGTCAGGTGATAAAACTAGTAATTATGACATTAAGTGTTATAACTTTTATAAATGCCTAGTGTAGTCTCTTCTAGGCTGAAACTCATTTGCCTCTCAATCTCTTTTTCACATATTCTCTCTCTAACTTATTTCCCTACTCTTTCTCTCTCTAACTTAATAAGATTTCAACACTGAATGATAAGTTATTAATCAGAGTACCATATGTATGAATCGATCTGCAATGCACCTATGATTTGGCATCTCTGAAACAATTTGAGGAGTTAAAAAGAAAGAGACTCATTTTTACTTCAAGCTCTAGCTGTACTAGAGCTCCAATGGCAGACAACATTCTCTGAGTTTTAACAATGAACCAAATATAATCATACATATATAACAGACACATTGAGTACGAGATATACATAATTTCAATCTTGCTCAACTAGAAAAAAAAAAGTAATAAAGAATAAGTAAAGAGAGAAAGAAAGAGTTAAAGAGACAGAAACTCATTTGCTTCAACCTCTGTAACATAGCTATAATGGTGGTGATGTTGAACTTTTTGATCAGTAGAGTTTTTGCTCTTCGTTTTTTGTCAGGAATTCAAAAGAGAGATTAGAGGGTCACTAGATTGGCTCCGGTAGTAATTGCTCCAGTAACATAAAGGAAATGCTGTAATTGAAAGTAATTGAATGATTGTAAATTAAAAACGCACTTTAGAGTTTTATTTATAAGTTACGTGCTTCTTAAGTTGATTAGGATTCAGAGTCGTAAAAGTAAAGATTTGAAGATATTCACAAATTGTAGTTACCATGTTGAACTTTGTTTTCTTATTCCGAGATTGGAAGTCTATGGAAGACGGTAACCAGTTCAGAACCCCTTATTGCAGATATTTTATCTTTCTTAATACAAGGTTTATAAGGTATTGATCGGTATCCCTATTTATTCTAGAGGCAGTGCTAGAAGTGGTATACTGATAGGTACACCACGTGTTTTGGAGGTGCTAGTTTTGGAGGCATCAGTGCTGGAGGTGGTGTATTAGTCGATACTGTATACCTCTTATTGCAGATGTTTTATTTTCCTTACTACGAGGTTTGTAGTGTACTGATCCGTACCCCATATATTCTGCAAGCAGTGCTGGAGGTGGTGTATTGATCGGTACACTACCTGTTCTAGAGGCAATGCTGGAGGTAGTGTATTGATCAGTACACTACCTCTAAACTTCCCATGCCTGTTTGATCTGGATAATACAATCATTCTGATCAGTACATTACCTCTAAACCTCCCGTGCCTATTTGATTTGGATAATAAATCCTCTTGATCTATACACTAAAGAGTTGTGTACTATACACGTGTCATGCTTTAAATATATTTATCACTTTATGGTATATCAGGTGGGTTATGTGTATATACATATATATATATATATATATATGTGTGTGTGTGTGTGTGTGTGTGACTGCAAATGGGTGCTCCAAGCCATTTGCTTCAAGTCTTGTATTTTTATTGATAATTTGGTTTCTCCAAATGGAATTAGAATCATAATTTCAGTCACCACAATATGAAGAAAGATTAATTGTAAAAACCAAGCAACTATAGAAAACCAATCAATTGCCAAACAAACCAAAACTGTAAAAAAGTTCCAAACAAACCCAAATCATTGGAGAAAGAAAAAAAACCTTAGATTGAATCTTCAGAGACGAGAAAAATTCAACTTTAGAAAAAAATGAAGTACAAGTCTCATCAAATTCAATTGTGTAAACCCAAGTACCCCAACAGTCGCCACCCCCTCTCTAATCCCTCAAGCGAACAAAGCCTCTTGCACTCTCTAATCCCTGTATATAATGTGTGTATGTGTGTGTGTGTGTGTGTGTATATATATATATATATATATATATATATATAAACACATGATTAACTCCTTCTTCCACCATTACCTTCGCCACATGAACAGGCGCCTCCACGGTCATGGTCAGAACCGTGATATCCAGCAACACTCGTGACCATAGCGAAGAGAACTGTACATAGAGTTACAGAGAGATGGGCCAAAGACAACTTGAAATTTGAAAATATAAATGGTTGCATCTCGTTCTTGCATGGATAAGAAAGGATTTTATAGAGAATAGAGAGGAATTGATTTTGTAAATTCTTTGATTGTTAGGAATTAGATTGTCATTGAGGACAAAATAGAGATAAGGATGAAGGAGGGGTGGTTCTGGGTTGCAGAGAAATAAAGATGAAGAGAAGATAAATTTAGAGAGAGAATATAATTTATTAAAAATACAAACTTTCTTATTAAAAAGGACGGAGTAAGAAATTATCATGAAAGTGATAAACACTGCAGATAAGAATAAACCTAAAGTCATGAAAAATGAATATGTTGATCATAAGAAGATTGAAATTTTTGTGTTGGATCAAGATGAGTTTTGTTTTATTACCGGACTCATTATTGCATTAAAACAAGAACCTATAATTTTTTATTTCATACAAGATGTAAAATGCAAAATTATTGAGTATTCGATTCTTATTAAAAAAATTTAATCGGGTTATGGACGAATTTGTAGTCAAGTACATTCCAGCGATTTTTTTAAGTAGGGGAGTATGATGTAGGACAAATATGATACTTGCCAAAAACGTATCTTTTGTTTTTAATTTTTAAATTTGAGTTTATCTTAGTTATTATAAATAAAATATCTATTATTTTTATTCAAAATAGGAGTCTTTATTCAAATGAGATTAGGTCAAGAGTAGGAGTTCTGACTTCTTGTCAAAGTTGGATTTTTATTCAAAATAAGTGTTTTTATTCACGTGGGATAAGGATAAGAATAGGAGTTATAGGTTTCTATCAAAGTAGTTGTATTTTAGTTCTCTATAAATATAATGTAATAGGTTTTTATAATTAAATTTTTTTATCAATATTAATTTTGAATTTTAGATAATTTATTATCTTATTTCGACTGATTGCTTCCATTGTGGATATTGACGTTGGTCGTATCTATTTTTTCATGTTTTCGTGCCTCATATTACATATATGGTACCTGTAAAAAACATAGATATATGCTTCAGAATTATTGTAAGATTCTTTAGTTTCAAAATTCGAGATTATCTCAAATTTATTATTTTAGATAAAATATTTATTTTTCCTAATTCTATTAAGACTAGTATTCGAATTAGTAGTTTCTTATACTTATAAATATGGTGTAAGGCTATTATTATTCAATTTTAATCAATTATATACAATCTTCAATTTAGAGACTTATTCTCTTAATTGGGTGAGTAATTCACGTCGTTGGTTCAATATGTTATTGCTAATTATTGATCAGATGTGATTCCTACCTAACTTTTCCTGTAAAATAAGTGATTAAAGGTTAACAGATTGGTCTTAGTGATGGCTGTCCCGATGATTAAGTGAGAATAAACTTAAAGAAAGGAAACATTGTAATTGAAAGGAAATTCGTCATGAATTGATTAAGTGAGAATAAACTTAAAGAAGGGAAACATTGTAATTGAAAGAAAATTCGTCATGAATTGGAGGGTACCATTGAGTCCACTTTTTTGGATGAATCCTTCCCAATTCTGAGAAGAATACAATATGAAAGGTCGGATATTTGGTTTATCTTGTTTTGAAAGTTTCCTTGTCGGAGTGATTCGAAAAGGATATCAGCTCGGGAGTTGCTTTCGGTATGTTTTAAAAGTCAGATCCAAGATACCGAAGAATATCCCTTTAGACTTGCACAGAAACATGTCAAAAATTTAGATCAATACTCAAATTTAACATATCACAATACAAGAAATTAGACAAATTCAATTCTTGTATTCCTTTAGACTTACACAGTAACGCGTCAAAAATTTAAATTAATACCCAAATTTAACATATCACAACATAAAAAATTCGACGTATTCAATTCATTTCACGTTTTGTATCGTGTCATTATTGCGGTGTCTATGTTTCTGATGTTGTTCGATCAGTTGTTGCTGTTGCTCTTGCCATGTTGATTGATACTGTTATATTGTTCTTGCATTTAATTTACAAAGAGCTCTTGGTCTCTTTCTTTACTAGTAAAATCTTAATGTTACTAATAATTGTTACATAACACATAGGCATAAGCACGAATATTCTCTTTTTTTCCTTCTAGCAAGTAATAATGTAAAGGAATTTTCTTTTTTAAAAAATACTAATTGTTCTTCAACAAATTCTTACTTAATAAATATTATTAATTTATTAGATATTAATAATTAGAGGATCAACCGTTACTATTAGGGGTGCACATAAGTCGGGTTGCAGTAAACCTAAACCAACCCGACCTTGTACGGTTTTAAAAAGATAGAACCGGAACCGTGTATTATTGGATTCGACTCAACCCGAATTGGACATTTTCAGGTTGGTTCGGATTAGTTTTGTTTTTTGGTTTTTTGTTTTTTTTATAGAAACCAAAAAAATTTTAAAAAAACTTAACTCTTGATATATATATATATATATATGTAATAAAAATTGAGCCATATAAATATTTATAACATTTTGACAATGAGAAAAAAACTGGATAAAACAGTAGTTTTAAAAAATAAAATTAATAACCTGTTGTTACAAGAGGCAAAGATATGAGCAACAGAGTCACAAACAGGATCTCTAATCCTAGCTTGAGCTTCATAAGCAATAGTGACATTTGTGGTTTTGAAAAAGAAATTAGGCACACGGACTGAGAAATGGCGTTAATTAATAAAGGACTTAACTGAGGGGATAAAGGGCCATAAAGGGTGAAGGTCTTATAATGGGTGTGAATGGGGATAGGGTAGGCCTGTTTGTAAGGTACTCTTTTTGTCTCTTTTTTTTTTTAGGCTTGTGGGGATTGAATCTTCTTTTATTTTTTATTTTTTTTAACCATGTATATAATTGTAAGTATGATTTCAATGCTTTTATTAAGTCTTTTTTTCTATTTTATTTTATAAAGGCTTGTGGGGAAATTTTTTTAATTATTCTATTTTGACCAGAAAAAAAAAAGAAAGAAGATGGATGAGATTAATTCCGACTTATTAAATATATTTCAAAAGTAGTGACAATTTTTTTCTTCTTCTTACATCTATCATTTTTATTAATATTTGTACATAATAAATTATTAAATTTGTTAAACCCTCTCTTATTTATCTATTTTCCGTTTGACTCTCCATTTTGGGACAAGATTTGCGGCCTAAAACCATGATCCGTAGTTAAGCAGAAGTTATCCTGTTTGGCTGGGCTTTTTGAACTCCAAATGTTCAATTAATCACGTCTGTCATCGTAATTAATTCTAACATGTACATCTATATATCTAAATATCAAACTGATTTTCTATTAATCAATTATGTATTAAGTTAAGCAATATCAAACAACTCCTAGAACTTTAGCAGTTTAGCCCCAAATTCTTTCCTTCAGTTGGGCCACAAACAAGAGGATACCTACTATGAAACCATTTGGGCTGCTTTCATGCCTTGCAAGCTATCACATCGACAAAGCGCCAAATTATCTCACTCCATTATAATTTACTGTTAGAATATATAATATTAAAGTTATATTATTTTTAATGACTTAAATTTTTAGATGATTTAATAATTTAAAATGGTATTAAAGATAGACAGACAAATGATTTTGTTTCTAAATTTCATTACTATTCTCATAATATGAATTGATGCATGTGTTAACTAAGACTGACCATACGTGAAGAGGTGTATTAGAGATTCTTCTCCCCCACCTTTTCAAGTCAAAGAACTTAGAAAAAAAGAAAGTTGATATGGAATGGGAAATGGGAGAAAGGAAGAGCTATAACAAATGGCATATATTCCCTCCATCATAATTCTACTTGTGTTTCCAAATACCAAGTGAGAACATAGGACAGGCTAACAACTCCCTAATTATAAAGAGAACTACAGCTCCCACATATTGAAGCAGAGCTGAAAGGATCGAAGGCACCATTTTTATGTTTCAATATTCAACCTTCCCTCATCCATAACACAGAAATGGATCTTCCAAAAATGTAAAACATATATACATATATATATATATATATATATATGAGCTTGGTTTTATCCACTAAAGCAAGGCCAAGGCCAAAACAGACTCCAGAACGTCACCAGCGATTCGTCAATGCAGTCACACAGCTTGGAGGATCAGACAGTTATTGATAAAAGCTTTATGATATTATCCATTCTGTTCATATAATATAAAGTCTGTATAAGACCTAATGCCGTTGATGTTTCTGTATGAATAGGGGCACTACCTAAGACCTTAATGAGGGTGATGGGCATTCCTGGAATTACATTGTACCACCTAAAGGGCCATTTACAGGCAAATTCTTTTTCTTTTTCTTTTTGTAATGAGTTTACTAATCTCTGTTAAGTCATAAAATATTATAAGAATTATAAGAATATTGCTACAGAAACATAGGCTGGGAAGAAGTCAACAGTTAGGCACTTAAATTGACAATAAGCAAGGTGGTCAGTATAAGGCATTGGATTATGGGATTTTTAAGATGCATGAAAATTCTGAAAATCTAATGCGGACTGATTGCAAATTTCTTTGATGCATACTACAGAGAGAATCAAATGAGAGATGGTCATTTCATTGAGGAAAGCAATGATGGAACCCAGAATCAGATTAATGAGTAATAATAGTTATAAATAGTTCCCGATTGTATTGGATTAATTAGGGTAGATAATTATAGCAAAAAGGGAATCTACTAATTAAGGGTCGTGCTTATCAGAAGCTTGCAGATGGGTCAGGCTCCACAAATGCAAATGGAGGTACAAAGTAAACTTCATGAACAAATTGAGGTATAAACCATTATATTTGGTACCATTCTTTTTCATTTACTTTGGGTAGTATGTCAATCAAGAAAGGATTTGTGTTTTGATTTTTGAAGGTGCAAAGACACTTGCAGCTGAGAATTGAAGCTAAAGGAAAGTATTTACAATCAGTATTAAAGAAAGCATAGCAAGTACTTGCTGGGTTTAATCCTGCTTCCATGGCAGTGGAACTTGCAAAAACTGAACCCTCTCAATTAGTCTCAACGTTTTCAAGTTCTTTGTTATTGATATTAAATGAAATTGGGGGCTCAAGCTTAAAAGATTCAGAGGGGAAAGCAATGAGACGACCTGTTGTACGGAAGCGATCAAACAAATAATAAATCGATTTCAAATAAGTAAAAAATAAACAAAACATATCGAAAAAACACAAGATTTACATGATTTGGTAAAATGCTTACGTACACGAGTAGCGATGTAAAAAGAACTCCAAAACCCAAAACCCATTTTTTTCCCAATAACAGTTATCTTCTTTTAAGTCAAAACTCTAAAAGATAATATACTTATATAAGTGAGTTACAACATAAAAGACAAAACGGGCCCAAAACCAAAAAAAAAAGTCAAAAATTTTTTGGGTCGTCTCGGTCACAAACGAATTATCAAGAATCCGAGTGAATTCATGACAACCACCCAACATGATCTTCACCGAAAAGCTCCTTGATGTCATCTGAAAGCTCTAGACGTAAAGGAAGAGAGCCAACTCCCAACTCTAGCATGTAACTCGAGAAGCTGACAAGTATCACAGAAATACTGGTGTATTCTCAGCAATGGATCCGGGAGAGAAGAGTGGATAAAACAATCAAGCTTGTGAAAGGAAGAGAAGTGGAAGCACCATTTTTGATGGAAATTGTGCCTGAGCAACCATCTGGTAAAAGATCAAAAAGCCACAGAGAGAAAAGTGGTGACCAGTTGAGAAAGTTTGGATTGTTGGAAACCTTTGATCTGAATAGAAAAGATCTAAATGACTTTGATTCAAGTCCAATAGCAATAGACTTGAACTGCAAGGGACTATATATAGCAATTCAATGGACTTTTCTAGTGCTTTGAGACATTGATAGCCGAAGGATTTAAGTTTTAAATTCTATAAAGCTATCGGTTATTAGAGCTAATATTTTGTATAGATAGACTAAATAATTTGTTTATGAAGACCAAGTATATTGTTGTATATGGACCCAAAGCTTTGGAAGTATATCCATAATCAAATTCTCTCTCTATCTCCCTCTCTCTCCCTTGACCCCTTCTTAGTAGGAGTGGGAGAAGAAGAGTTTTTTTATGCTAACTCTAACTTACACCGGATGTATCAGATTTAGTATTACAACAATAACAATTTAGTGGTCAGCATGTAGGAAATGTTAAATATTAAACTTGACTTTTGGAATCTTGTTTTTAGGTTTTCTAGAAGTTTTTTATTATTATTATGTTCATACATTCATAGTATTAAGCATGTATGTGTCTATTCATATTTTGAGTTCATGTATGTAGTTATGGGTGATACATGTATGGTACATTGCATTTGGATGATGTATTAATTATAGGCTCATGTAATCTAACCTATATAAACCTTGTACACATGTCATTTTGGATATGAGAGTAAGATTAGAGTCTAAGTATTTTTGAGAGTGTTCAGTGAATTCTTCTTCCATTTTTCAGATCTCCTAAAGCTCTTGTGTGTGATTTATTTCCAACAAAGTGGTATCAGAGCCATTATAATTGTGGTGATGGCAACTAGTATGACGAGATTCCAATTCCCTTGGCTTACCAAAGACAATTATGATAATTCGACAATGCGTATGAAAACTCTACTTGGCTCACAAGATGATTGGGAGATTGTTGAAGAAGGCTACGAGAAGCCACAAGATGAGGCAACTTTGACTCATAATCAGAAGGATGCCTTGCAAAAATCTAGGAAGAAAGATATGCAGACTCTTACCCTCATCCATCAATGTTTGGATGATTCTTTGCTTGAGAAAGTGGCCAATGCAACTACCGAAAAAGCAGCATGGGAGATTCTTCAAATTAATTGTTACAAATGTGCTGACAAGGTGAAGCAAATTCGTCTTCAAACACTTAGAGGAGAGTTTGAAGGTCTTCGAATGATGGAATCCAAATATGTCTTAGATTATTTCTCAAGAATTTTGGTCGTAGTAAATCAAATGAAGAGATATGGTGAAGTAATTTTGGATTTTTGTGTGGTGAAAAAAATTCTTCGCTCATTGAAACCAAAATTTGAGCATATTGTAGTGGCAATTGAAGAATCAAAGGACTTGGAGTCCATGACCATTGACCAACTCTTGGGGATCTCTACAAGCACATGAGGAAAGGCTAAAGAAGAATACAACTGAGGTAGTGCAACATGTTTTGCAGTCAAAATTCTCTTTAAGAGGTCAAGGAGAAGGACAACAAAGAGGCTGAAAAACTCAAAGAGGCCAAGGACGAGGCCATGGCCATGGACAAGGACGAGGCCGTAGCCATGGACAAGGAAGAGGTGGTCATGGACCATCAAACAATGAGTCTAAAGAAAGAAATCATTTTTCATCATCAACGTCACGTGGACGTGGAAGAGGTAGAGAAAGAGGAAACCATATAAAGCTAGATGGAAAAAGGTATAATAAGTCTCAAGTTGAATGCTACAATTATCATAAATTAGGACATTTTTCTTGGGAATGTCAAAATAATTCTAGTGACCTAGAAGAGAAAGCTCATCTTGTTAAACAAATTGAGAAGGAAGCCGAATCAACTTTGTTGCTAGCAGTTAAAGACAATGAAGAATTGAAGGCAAATTTATGGTACCTTGATATTGGTGTTAGTAATCACATGTGTGGTGACAAAAGCCAATTTGTGGAGCTTGATGAATCTTGGAGAGGCCATGTCACTTTTAGAGACTCCTCGAAAGTTCCAATGATGAGAAGATGTACGATCTTAATTCTTTTAAAAGATGGAGATCACAGAATTGTGTCAAAAGTATACTTTGTGCCAAAAATAAAAATTAATATTTTAAGTTTGGGACAATTATTAGAGAAGGGTTATGAAATTCTCATAAAAGATTGTACTCTTGTTCTAAGAGATGAAAAAGGCAATTTGGTTGCTAAAGTTTCAATGACAAAAAATAGAATGTTCTTATTGAATCTTCAAACTGATGTGGCTAAATGTTTGGAAGCAAGTGTGAAAAATATGACATGGAAATGGCACATGAGGTTTGGACACTTGAATTTTGGAGGACTACAATTGATGGCCAAAACAAAGATGGTACACTTGATGCCTTCTATAAATCATCCGGATCAATTATGTGAAGGTTGTTTATTTGGCAAACAATTCTAGAGGACTTTTCCAAAAGAAGCCACTACAAAAGCTACAAAGCCACTAGAAGTTGTGCATATGGATGTTTGTGGTCTGATCAAGCCATTATTATTTGGCAAGAACAATTACTTCTTGCTTTTTATTGATGATTTTAGTCAAAAAACTTGGGTGTATTTTCTGAAGGCAAAGTATGAAGCATTTGGGGCTTTTAAGAAATTTAAAGCATTGGTTAGAAAGCAAAGTGGTTACACCATTAAAGCCTGGAGATTCAATAAGGGAGGCAAATTCACCTCAAATGAATTTAAAACTTTTTGTGAAGATAATAGAATTTGTCGTCCCTTAATGGTTCCAAGATTGCCATAACAAAATAGAGCTGCCGAGAGGAAGAATAAATCAATTCTTAACCTGGCCCGGAGCATGTTAAAGAGTAAAAAAAATGCCAAAAGAGTTTTGGGCAGAAGATGTTAATTGTGTGGTTTATTTATTGAATCGTTGTCCTACAAGGAGTGTACACTACAAAAATTGAACGTTTTAGCGACGCACATTATTAGCGACGCACAAAATGCGTCGCTAATTGTGGCCTTTAGCGACGCACCCTTCGTCATTTGCGACGCATATGTGCGTCGCTAATAGTCAAAGCTTTTAGCGACGCCCAATCGAGCGTCGCAGATAGTATTGTATATGAAATTCTATCGTTTCACGTAAAAGTAGCGACGCGCAAAGACTTATTAGGTGCGTCGCTAATAAGTCCTTATATAACCTGAAATTTTGTCTCTCGCTTCCAGAGTGTCGCACCCTATTCTCTTTCTCCCTCGCTGTCTGTTTTTTTCCCCTTCAATCAAAACCCCATCAGGCCACCGCAGATTGATCTGAACGAGAAGAACAACTGTTTTTCACCGTGGAGTCGTGTGCTTCTTCCTACTTAAAGTTTCGATCGTTGAGGTTCTTATCGGCTTCTTTTAAAAGCTCAGATCTTGAAGTCTGTTGAGGTTCAGAGGTTTCAGATTTCTTTCAGGTGTGGCTTCGACATATATGTAATAGATATTATATGTCTTTTTTTAATGCACTTGTATGTTAGTTGTTAGTGTTATGTTTATTTATATATTTAGTTTGTTCAGAGATTTTAGATTCTTTGTCCTTCGTTCAAGCCAATATATATCCAAACTAGAATATATTTTTTTTATTAATGTTAATTTTCTAAAATTGCTTAATTTAATTCTTCCAATTCATTAATACTAGTAGGAAAAAAATTTGAAGGGAAAAAAAATTCGAGCAACATTATTTGAAATATAAATTTAGTAAAAAATTTGAGACATAATATTATGTAAAAAGATTAAAAAAAAAAAAAATGATCCATTTGGGTATGCTATGGCTCAATTAAGATTGCATATTTGGATTATTAAAAAAAAAAATTGTGTGGGAGAATTTAGATACAACGGATATCTAAACAACTTGGATTATACCTAACTTTTTTTTTTGAAAAAAGCTTTTAGATTACATTGAATTCGTATAACAAAACCTTCAGTCCACTTTTTTGGACCTTATTAAATTTTAATTTAGATAAAATTCATGTTGATGATATGAGTCAATGTTTTAGATTTTATCATGTTCCATTTTTTACAGTAACCGCATTAATTTAGATAAAATAGTTTTACACACAAAATATTAATAATCAATAACAATAATATACAAGTTCACAAAAATCTAACCCTCAAACAACTAAGCAACCACCACCAATGGTTTATTGTTATAGAATTCGTCTGAATTTTTTCATTAGCTGCTTCAAATTTGATTAGCCTTTCATACCTTCAACACAATCCACCACTCGTAGATTCAATACCTCCAACAGGGTGCAAATCCATATAATGAAAGTTCATGCTTAAAACTTTTTATATGCACTTACGTGTGCTAGCCCCATACTAGGTATACTTTGCCTATAATCAAAACTCACTTATACTTAAAAAGGTTAGTTTAATCATAATAAAGTTTCAAATATAAACTAAATAACAATTCTACCATGTAGAGTCTAATTATAATGCATGAAATGCATGGACACATATTCTTCAAACATTAATGTAATTGCGCAGCATCTTGAGTTTTCACATCCTGACAAGTAATAAACCACTTGACTCAACCATGACTCAACAAATATATGTATAAAAAATTATAACCTTTTGCAAATAAATCACCAACATAAATTATTTAATTTTTCCTAATTTTCATGATGAGAGAGTGTGTGTGCGCGCTAGCCATTAATCCAAATTATGCAACATTTCATGCTAACTGATGTAATTTTGGCTGTAGTTTCAGCCTTAAAAAACTTCATCATTTTTATGAAAATAATTCTCATTTTAAAAAGCTTAAATTAATTAAAACTAGAAAGTATTATCTCAACTAACTTACTTGGTCATAAGTTATATCATATATTTGGGATTAAACTCCACATTCATCCAAGTTGATGTGTTTTTAACCCAATTGTAAATATATATTCAAATCAATTCTAACTTTTATTAGAGGAAGCGTACAAGACAAGGCAACAATTTTTTTTTATCAGTAAAAGAATATTTTTATTAAGTCTTCTCATACTTTTATTAACCAATAAATATTTTTTACATGTAAATAAGTTTTTATATAAAAATAAGCATTTATATTCACTTTTCAAATATATTTTGATTTTTATAAAAAAAAATATATAATACTCAATTTAAGACATAAAAAAAAAACTCTTACTATACTTCTGATGCCATAATTTCTTTAATTTACAATACATTTAATATCAATTAAGTTGAATTAATATATATAAGTACCAAGATATTTTATAAATGGATTATATATAATTACATATATAACTATTTTATCTCTGTAATAATTAATATTATAAAATTTTTTTTTAAAAAAATTATTAATTTCTCTCTTCTAAAATAGGATATTTCCTCAGTCAACAATGTGTTTGTTTAATGTTATTGATTTGATTTAATTTTTGGAAGAAATAATCCTTGAAACGTCTTCCTTAGTTTAGTGATGTCATAATTATCTTATCATCTTTTTTTAAAAAAAGTATATAATTGTTGAACTTTAATATTATCTTGAGAATAAAAAAAAAAAAACATATAAAAACTGCTATTTACTTAATGATGATGTTAAGAGGGAAGCAACTTCCATATATATATATATATATATATTGTTTAGTTTTGAATTTTCTTATCAGTGGTGGTGCAGGTGCAATTTTATTAAGTCAAATGGACAAGTTAATGGATGTAATTTGGTATTATATTAGCATCAACATCAACATCAACATCAATATTATATTTGTATTGGCTGGGTTGATTAAGTATGAAAAAAGTGATACATACCATGAATATGTTTTTCAAGCATTCAAGTGTTATGACTTTAGATTAGACATGTCCCCTGTATTAACTACATCAATAGATAATGATGTGTGAATAGCCTAAAAACACTTGAGTTTTATATTAATTTAGTTGCTTTTGTGAGGGGTCAAATTGATGAAGTCGCTTCCTTGTTTTTAGCTTTTAGTTTTCATCGTTGTCACTCGGCAGTATTATAGTGGCCATTCAATCACATCAATGTGATTGAATACTGTCAAACCTGCTGACTCAGTAGTGTACGGTATTAGTAATTTTGTTTTGATATTGGAATATAATTACCCCTTTCTCTAAGAAAGTACAAGCATAAATTTGTGTTGATTCCATGAATCAACCATTTTTATAATTAAACGATTAAGAAACCAATTATGTAATTGCATTCATGTAAGCCTAGCCCCTTTCAAGAGTCATTTTCATCACATGTGAATCTTGTCGCGAAATTTATTCGTGATTGGGCTCGTGTGTATGAAAATCAATTCTTGAATTGTCCAGAGAGGACAGTTCGGGAATGCATAAATCTGCATTGCAATCAATAGCGCATATGCTTGAATATTTCACTATGATAAAATTTCAGTACGGTCTCCTATTGTTCTCTTGGTATATATTTAGGCGTGCTAACGTCTATCTTGTATACTTGGAGAACCGTGGGGAGATGTTGCCGAAATTTTGTCCGAGTGGAATCAAGCATTTGATTTGCTGCTAATTGCAATGTAGATTGTGCATTCACGAATGGGATAGAACCACCTTACCCCTTAGAGAGAAGTTGGAGGTAATAGGATTCATGTTTCATATTTATAACGAGTATCATTTTTGACTTGTATTAGGTAAACGAAATTGGATAAGAGTTGGATGGACTTGAGGGGCAGGCATTTTCTAGGGTATGTGAAGGAGATAAAAGATTTTATTGAGTTTGCTCGTGCATCTGCATATGGAAGAAATAGGATAAGATATCCATGTAGGAGGTGTAATAATAGGGATTATATGCACATAGATGAGGCCAAAGAGCACCTACTCGAACACGGGATGGACAAGAGGTATACGTGTTGAGAATTTCACGAGGAACGCCGTGACGTTCGAGTGGTATTTGATGATGAAGAAGAAGACGACGATGATGACTTTGGTGATAATGTTGGGGTTGGTTACGAAGGCTTGCCACAAATGCTAGCAAACTTGTAGGGGCTACAACTGGGGCGAGTAGTCACAGGAGTGACACGGGACCATCGACCGCGTTTGAGTCGTTGTTGAGGGAAGCAAGGCAGCCGTTATACCCGGGTTGTGATAAGTTTTCGAAACTGGACTTTCTCGTGAAACTCCTTCATCTTAAGACCATCAACCGTTGGAGTAACAAATCAGTTAATATGGCCATTGAATTGATTAAAGCAGCGCTTCCTACTGGGGAGACCCTTCCGAAATCATATTACGAGGCAAAAAGAATATAAAGAGATTTGGGCCTCGAGTATATTCCCATACATGCTTGCAAAAACGATTGCATGTTATTTTGGAAGGAGACTGAACAATGTAAGGAGTGTACGGTGTGCCACCAACCCAGGTACAAGCTGAATGAAGGAAAGAGCAAGACAATTCTGCACAAGGTGATGAGATATTTTCCCTTAAAACCGAGGCTACAAAGGTTATACATGTCTCAGAAGACAGCATAAGATATGCGTTGGCATAAGGAGAAGTGTGTTGCTGAGGAAAATGTATGTAGGCATCTGACAGATTCACAAACTTGGGCTGAGTTTGAGACAAATCACGAATGGTTTGCAAATGAGCCATGTAATGTACGACTTGGGCTGGCTAGCGACGGTTTCAACCCGTTCGGTGACATGAGTAATGCCTACAGCATATGTCCGGTGTTGCTTGTGCCGTATAACTTGCCACCGTGGAAATGTATGAAAAAACCATTTATCTACATGTCGTTGCTTATTCCAGGGCCGAAGTCTCCTGGTAATGAAATTGATGTGTACTTGTGTCCTTTAGTAGACGAGTTGAAGGAATTGTGGGAGGTGGGAGTGGAGGCATACGACGTCTCTAAGAATGAGACACTTCAATTGCATGCCGCATTACTGTGGACCATAAATGACTTTCTAGCATAAGGGAACTTGTCTGGGTGGAGCACTAAGGGGTATCTGGCATGTCCGGTTTGCAATAAGGATGCATGTTCCCTACATTTGTCAAATGGGAGGAAGATATGCTACATGTGCCATCGTCGTTTTCTACCGCCATCACATGGCTGGCGAAATCGGCAGAAGGATCTATTTGATGGACAAATTGAGCGCAGATTGTCACCTCCATTGTTGTTTGGCAAAGACATGTTGGCGCAATTGGCAGTCATCCAACCAGTGAGGTTTGGGAAGATACCGGGTAGTAAGAAGAGGAAGCGTACTGATGTGGACTTAAATTGGGCAAAGAAGAGCATATTTTTTTATTTGCCGTACTAGGAGACCCTTAAGTTGAGGCACAATTTGGATGTGATGCACATCAAGAAGAACATATGTGATAATGTGCTGGGAACTGTAATGAACATTGAAGGAAAGACAAAGGATACTGTTAAAGCCCGGTTGGACTTGCAGGAGCTGTGAATAAGGAAACAGCTGCACCTAATACCTAGCGGTGATAAATATATCGTACCTCCTACGCAGTATACGTTATCATCCATAGAGAGAATGAAGTTTTGCGAGTGGTTTAAATCGGCGAAGTTCCCAGATGGATACGCATCGAATATATCTCGGTGTGTAAATGTTATAGATGGTAAAATATCCGAATTGAAGAGCCATGATTGCCATGTCCTTTTATAACGACTTCTTCCGGTTGCACTATGTGGGTATCTCACCGATGACATATCGACTACATTAACTGAGTTGGGTTGCTTCTTTAGAGAATTATGTGCGAAGACGTTGAATGTGGATGTACTTAACAAGCTCGAAAGGGATGTTGTCGTGATCCTTTGCAAGTTGGAACAGATTTTCCCTCCAGCTTTCTTCGATATCATAGTCCACTTAGCGGTGCATTTGCCTCATGAGACAAAAATCGGCAGACCTGTCCAATACTGTTGCATATATCCTATAGAAAGGTACATTTAATTTTGTGAATTGTGTTATCTATCCATCCTAACTATTTTAATCTATAACTGATTAATTATCAAAACTGATATTTGCACACATTAAAGCAATATGTGCGTAACAAAGCACGACCGGAAGGGTCAATTGCTGATGCTTACATTGATGCTGAATGTCTCACCTTCTGCTCTATTCATCTTGAAGATATTGAGACAAGGTTTAATCGTCAAGAGCGAAATTCTGATAGATGCCCAAGGCAATAACGAACTGGCCTTGCGGTGTTTAATCAAACTCTGCGGCCAATAAGTGCCCGTATATATGAATGGTGTCATCCTCAAGACTTGGAAAGAGCCCACTACACCGTGCTCAACAACTGCGAGGAGACATTGCTATATTTTAAGTAAGTTTATCAAAATTATTGCAATACTACGTTAGTATACAAATGTAAGTTACATATAACATATCTCATCTTATGCAGTGAGCATACGTTCGAGCTTCAGAGCGAACATGCATCAAGTTCTGATCTGTAGCAAATACAACAAAATTTGTTTCAAAAGTGGTTCGGAGAATGTGTAAGAATAAGTTTCAATTAATTGTAATTGTATTAGTTCATACATTTGTATTCAATTAATTTTGTACTTGTACTGAACTAATAGATGAAGCTATTACGCCACCAACAATCTCCTGAGGCGTACAATCAATTATATTCCTTGGCATGTGGTCCTGATCAAAGGATATCCCGCTACACCAGTTTAATTGTTGATGGTGTTCGATTTCACACGAGGGAACGTGAGGTCAGTCGGCGAATATAGAATAGCGGGGTCCTTGTTGAAAGAGATGGTGACGGAGGACAAACTGTAGAACACTATGGTGTTTTACAAGACATCATACAGTTACATTATTACTACAGTCATTCTGTGTATATTTTTAAATGTGATTGGTGGGATGTAAGTAATAAGAAGACTGGAATGCAGATTGATAAGCACTTCATAAGTGTTAATACGTCACGTACAGCATTTAAAGATGATCCGTATGTTTTGGCATTGGTTGCAAAACAAGTTTTCTATTTGAAAGACGCAAAAATAAGAGGTGATTGGCATGTTGTCCAAAAAATAAAAACTAGAAATGTTTATGATGTCCTAGAAGTTGGCGAGGGAGATGAAGAGTTGGAGAGGATTGAGGAGGCACTACAAGAAGAGTCTCAAACTGCCCACGATGGTGTTGTCTGGCATGATCAGGGAGATGTTAATTTGTATCGGTTGAATAGAACTGATGTAGAACCAGTTCATGTCGTAGCTTCCGACGTTACCAATACCACACAATTAGATCTGAGGGATGAAATGTTCATTAATGATAATGATGACGAGGAAAGTGATTTTGATGATGACACATTGTTAGTGTATTGTACCGAGAATGAAGAAAATTCAAGTTCAGATGATGATACAGACTCAAATTAATAATTGTAATAGGTATTACATGTGTTATATCAAGTGTAATGGTTTTCGGCTTTTATAATGTAATGGATATTCAATTTTATGATGTAATGGGTAATCATTTTTACTTCGATAAAGATTTTAATTTTTATGATTAAATAGAAACAATTTTATTTTTAAACTTTATTTGTAGATATGGTTGGACCAGGTTCACGCAGATGCGCAGTTATGCAGGACGCATCGACCCTTTCCCCCTCATCTGCAGGGTCGATCGATCCTACAGTCGATGGTATGCATAGTTTCCATTTTTATTAATGATTATATAAATATGGTACTAATTATTTCTATTTTGTTTCTTCTAAAGCTTCGGCCACCACCCCTAGACAAGGGCGTGGTAGGTCGAAGAATCGCAGCTTGCAGGTTCAGATGGAGGCAGTGGGGGGGCGCCCCCTTTCGGATTGAGATACCTCCAAGCTTGCTGAAGCCTGTTGCTAGGTGGGCTCAACAGTTCATTACGGAGGTCGGCATCATTTGCTGGCTACGCGCCCCACTCCATGTTAGTGACTGGAGTCAGTTCACTGACACGGAGAGGAGGGATATTCATGTGCATATCCAGGTATGTCTTTTATTATTGTGTTCAACTAAATTTTAACATATGTTATGCCGTAATGTTTTGACAATGACATGCTTTTACAGGAGAAATTTGACATCGATCTCCAACTTTTACAGGAGAAATTTGACATCGATCTCCAACTTTTACAGGAGAAATTTGACATCGATCTCCAACTGCCTCATGTCATGAAGGCAGTCGACTGTTACTTGAGAACCCATTTCAGGGACTACCGACATAGGCTCCACATGCACTACGAGGCAGAGGTGGCAGCCGGTAGAGAGCCTCGCGACAGACCCTACAGAGGGGTGGGGGTGGAGGATTGGATGTTACTATGCGACCGGTTCGCTAGTGACGCATTCCAGGTAAAAATTGTCAAAATTACTTTTGTTGTATGATGAATCATTGTCATTTATACTAACCTTCTTTGTTTTGGCCAAGTGTAGGAACTTAGTAAGAAAAATAGCGAGAGCAGAAGCAAGCAAAAGGTGACCCACTGTGGTAGATCACGTTCTTTTGTTAGGTATAGGCATGGGATGGTAAGTTAATAAATGTATCAATTTCTTATTGTATAATGTATTCATGAAATCAATCTTCACAAGCTACTATTTATTTGTTACAGCGAGACTAGGAGACCAGTGCACCACCCAGCCCGATTGAGTTATGGCACAAGACGCACTACAATCCCGAGAAAGGTTGGACAGGGCCTAAAGCTCAGCGACTTTATGTAAGTTAGAAAATATTTATATACCATTATTACGAATTTAATATTAATATAAAATGTTTAAAAGTAGTAACAAATATTTATGAGAGGTGGTCAAGATCGTGTTCGGCCGACCCTTGAGGGTGAGCAACCGCCGAACGATGACCAGATACGAGAGACTGTTCTGGGCAAGAGGCGCGGATATGTGCGTGGCTTAGGGAGTGGGATGGAGCCGATGGTATCGTCCTCTACGGTTGAGAGCAATGCTAGGTTTCACGCAACCACCTAGATAGCTGAGGCAGCCACCCAGAGAGCTAAGGCAGCTGAGAGACTGAATGCAGAGATGAGGGTTGAGATGACAGAGCTCAAGGAGCGGCAGATGCAAATAGAGACTCTTATGAAGACAATACTCAGCCAGTAAGGAGGCTCGGATCAGCCTTGGTAAGTTTTTAAAATTATTTACTTTGGTTAATTTATTATTTATAGAAAATGTTACGTAAAACCCCTTAAAATATTTTGGCCTAACGGCCTACAAACCGCATGACACTTCACATATAAAAATAGACTTGCACGAACTTATTTAATTATATAAGGATGCAAGTTTCAGGTCCAAAAAGGCTCATTTTGAGGTTTTGACATACCAAAATTTTGGATATCGGCCTAACTACACCGAAATCCCATCACACACCTCACAAATGATAAAATACACTTGCACGAACTTACGGCACTGAGTTCGGATACCCGGTTTGAAACTTATGCAAATTTCAGCTTCAAAAAAGCCCATTTGGGGTTTTGACAGACCAAAATGTCAGATATCGGCCTAACTACACCGAAACCCCATCACACACCTCACAAATGATAAAATAGACTTGCACGAACTTACGGTAATCGGTTCGGATGCCCGGTTTGAAACTTATGCAAGTTTTAGGTCCAAAAAGGCCCATTTTGGGGTTTTGATAGACCAAAACCCCGGATATCGACCTAACCACCCCAAAACCCCATCAAACACCTCAAAGATGATAAAATACACTTGCACGAACTAACGGCACTCGGTTCGGATGCCCGATTTGAAACTTATGCAAGTTTCAGCTCTGAAAAGGCCCATTTTGGAGTTTTGACAGACTAAAATACCAGTTATCAACCAAACGAGCCCAAAACCCCATCAAACACCTCATAAATGATAAAATACATTTGCACGAACTTACGACACTCGGTACGGATGCCCGGTTTGAAACTTATGCAAGTTTCAGCTCCAAAAAGGCCCATTTTGGGATTTTGACAGACCAAAACTTTGGATATCGGCCTAACAACCCCGAAACCCCATCACACAGCTCCCAAATAATAAAATACACCTGCACGAACTTACAGCACTCGGTTCGGATGCCCGGTTTGAAACTTATGCAAGTTTCAGCTCCAAAAATGCCCATTTTGGAGTTTTGACAGGCCAAAATACCGGATATCAACCAAACGAGCCCAAAACCCCATCAAACACCTCACAAATGATAAAATACACTTGCACGAACTTACGAAACTCGGTTCGGATACCCGGTTTGAAACTTATGCAAGTTTCAGCTCCAAAAAGGCCCATTTTGGGGTTTTGACATACCAAAACTTTGGATATCGGCCTAACCACCCCAAAATCCCATAAAACACCTCACAAATGATAAAATTGACTTGCACGAACTTACGGCATTGGGTTCGGATGCCCGGTTTAAAACTTATGCAAGTTTTTGCTCTGAAAAGGCCCATTTTGGAGTTTTGACGGACCAAAATGCCGGATATCGGCCTAACTATCTCGAAACCCCATCAAACACCTCACAAATGACAAAATAGACTTGCACGAACTTACAGAAATCAGTTCGGATCAGTGGTTTATAACTTATGCTACTTTATGTCGTTCTTATTATTTATGTATGCAAAAAAAAAAAAAAAAAAAATTAAACTATTCACATTCTATATTTGATATATATTTAATAATTGTTGTAATATATACCATTTGATTTTTCTTTCAGATTGATCGGGATTATTGCGCCGCCGTCTTTATGTTTTGCATCGAGATTTATTATTTTTATTTGTTTTTTTTTTTTCTTTTCATGGACATTTGTAGTTATATGTTTTGAGACAATTTTTTATTTTTCTATTTATTGTTAAATTGTACTTTTACAAATGTACGCAATTAGTATAATATATATATATGAATGTATTTTTCTTTTTTAATATATTCATTTCAGAATGTTTTGATTTTATTGTATATCAAGATGATTGATACAGGTTTAAACAGGAATAAAACAACAAAGAAAACAAAGCAAACATGGTTGAAAAACGGGCAAAAAAAAAAACCTTTAGCGATGCACAGAAAGGCATCACTAAAAGTAAAGAAATAACAATGTTAATTCACTATTAGCGACACACTCTGTGTGTCGCTAATAGTACCTTTTAGCGACGCACACTTGGAGCGTCGCTAAAAGATAGTATTAGCGACGACCAAGTGTGCGTCGCTAATAATATCTTTCAGCGACGCTCTTGACTCTATTTATATTATTTGCGACGCCCATTCTCAATTATTAGCGACACCATTTGTACGTCGCTAATAGTTTCTTTTAGCGACGCTCAGAGGTGTGTGCGTTGCCAATACTATTAGCGACGCCAATATTTGTGGCGACGTTAGCGACGCGCAGGTGTGCGTCGCAAAATATCATTAGCGACGCATTTTCCCACACGTGCGTCGCTAATAGTGCCTTTTCTTGTAGTGGTAGCAAACATGACACCACAAAAAACTTGGAGTGGAAAGAAGCTCAATGTCTCACATTTGCGTATATTTGGGAGCATTGCATTTGTGCATATTCCAGATCAAGAAAGGTCAAAGTTAAATTATAAGAGTGAAAAATATATTTTTATTGATTATGATGCAAGCTCCAATGGTTATAAGCTCTACAATCACATCACTGGGAAGACTATTGTCAGTCGAGATTTGAAATTTAATGAAGAAGACATGTGGGAATCGAATACTTAAGAAGGGAAAAAATTTGATTTCTTTCCTATTTTTGAAGAAGAGCAATCAATGGTTGAGGCACCACAAGAACTTATTGAAGCATCACAATAACCAACTACACCTCTATCATAAGCATCTTCTTCTCATCATGAATCATCATCATCAAAAGAGAGCTCAAGTGAGAGAGGGGCTCGTTTCTAAAGCCTCAAAGATATTTGTGAAGAAAATGAACCATTGAACTTATTTTGTTTCTTTGCTGATTTTGAACTTGTGAATTTTGAAGAAGCTCAACAAGAAGAGAAACAGAGAAAAGCTATGGATAGAGAGATCAAAGCCATTGAAAAGAATGAAACATGGGAGCTAACAACTTTACCCAAATGACAAAAGGCCGTTGGAGTAAAATGGGTGTATAAAGTGAAGAAGAATGTCAAAGGAGATGTGGAAAGATATAAAGCAAAGTTAGTTGCTAAAGGTTATAGTCAACGTGCTGGAATTGACTATGAAGAGGTATTTACGCCTGTTGTTCGTTTAGAAACTATACGATTGATACTTACTCTTACAGCAGAGAATAAGTTGAAGGTTTATCAAATGGATGTCGAATCTACTTTTTTGAACGGATTTCTTGAAGAAGAAGTGTATATTGAACAACCCATGGAGTATATGATTAAAGGCCGTAAAGATAAAGTTATTAAGCTGAGAAAAGCCTTGTATGGCTTAAAGTAAGGACCAAGAGCATGGAACAACAGAATTGACAAATACTTTATTGAACGTGATTTTTCTAGATGCCCTCATGATCATGTTCTTCATGCTAAGATACATGAAAATAGAGATATTTTGGTGGTTTGTATGCATGTGGATGGTTTAATTTTTACAGGCAATAATCCAAATATGTTTAAAGAATTTAAGAAAGTCATGATACAAGAATTTGATATGACTGATATTGGAATGATGGCTTATTACCTTGGCATTGAAGTGAAGCAAATGGAGGAAGGGATATTTATTTCTCAAGAGAATTATGCAAAAGAAATTCGCAAGAGATTTAAGATGAGTGACTGCAAGCTTGTAAACACCCTTGTGGAATGTGGAGTTAAACTGTCAAAGCATGAAGATGGTGAAAATATTGATGCAACTGTTTGCAAAAGCCTAGTTGGAAGTCTGTGATACTTGACATGTACAAGGCCATATATTCTATTTGGTGTTGGTTTAGTCAGTCGATTTATGGAAACACCTACCACAATTCATCTCAAGGCCGCCAAAAGAATACTTCGGTATATTAAGGGCACACTTGACTTTGGCCTATTCTACTCATTTTCTGATGAGTTTAAACTTGTTGGATATTGTGATAGTGGCTGGGCTGGAAGTTTGGATAATCGAAAAAGCACTACGGGCTTTGTTTTCTACTTGGGAAATAATGCTTTTACATAGAGTTTAAAGAAGCAACCAATAGTGGCACTATCAACTTGTGAAGCCGAGCATGTTGTTGCTACGTTATGCACATGCTATGCAATTTGCCTTAGAAATTGGATGAAGAAGTTTCGATTGGAACAAAAGGAAGCAACGAAAATTTTTATTGACAACAAATCGGCAATAGCACTAGCCAAAAATCTAGTGTTTCATAATCGAAGTAAGCATATTGATACAAAGAAGAAAGTACGCTGGAGTTTGTCAAGTCCCAAGATTAGATTGCAGACATATTCACAAAGCCTCTCAAATATGATATTTTTCACAAGCTTCGGACATTGCTTGGAGTTATCAAGAAAGATTAAGTTTTAAGGGTGGTGCTGAATATTAAACTTGACTTTTGGAGTCTTGTCTTTTAAGTTTTGTTAAAGTTTTTTATTATTATTATGTTCATGCATTTATAGTATTAACCATGTATGTCTTTATTTATATTTTGGGTTCTTGCATGTATTTATGGGTGATATATGTATGGTACATTTCATATAGATGGTGTATTAATTATAGGCTTATGTACTCTAGTCTATATAAATTTTGTACACGTGCTATTTTAAATATAAGAGTAAGTTCAATGAATTCTTCTTTCATTTTTCAAGCCAGAAAACGAAATGAAAGATACAAAAAGCGAAAGAGGGATATAAAATCAAGCCAGTTGATGGGTTGAAAGCCACTGCAGCGTGTTTGCCTGTCCAAAGATGGCATGGGAGAGGATCATCCTGATCCCACCTATTAGTACTAGCATTTCCAAGTCAAGAAAAGGGACAAGTCAATGATTTTCCAATTAATTGTTGGGTTGTCCAACTCCCAACTTGCAAAAGTATAATTGTTTTACTAAAATTGTCATATTAAAATACTAAAATATATAGGAAGAGTCGTGAATTCAACAGTTTATTGACGTAGAATTTTTTAATTAAAAGAGCTTTATTTTTATTTTAAAATTTTTTAAAAAATTATCATATTAAAATACTAAAATATAACGAAAAAGTCATCAATTCAACAAGTTAATCACGTAAAATTTTAAAATTATAATAACTTCATTTTTATTTTTAATTTCTATTAAAATTATCATATTAAAATACTAAAATATAAAAAGAAGAGTTAAGAATTCAACAGTTTAATCAGGTAGAATTTCTTAATTAAAAGAACTTCATTTTTATTTATAATTTCTACTAAAATATAAAATAAGAAATAAGAATTCAACAGTTGAACCACGCAGAATTTCTTAATTAAAAGAACTCCACTTTTATTTTTAATTACTACTAAAATTATCATATTAAAATAGTGAAATATATAGGAGACATAATCAAGTGCAACACAGTACATGCTGGTAACACCAAAGATGAAATTTTGTCCATAAAAAAATTAAAATGGATTAAATATAAATTTCTCGTTTTCACACACTTTGTGATCCAGTTTAGTCATCCGCATTGACTTCACACTTTTACTTTTTTCCATCCATGAAGGAAGCTTCGCGGAAGTTACCCCCAAGTTCCCAACGCACCAACGCACCAACGCACCAATCTATATATACGGCACCAACGCACCCTCTCCTCCTTACCTCTCTCTCAGCTCCCTACTCCTCCAAAACCCTCTCTCTACGGCAGGCGATAAGAGCTGCTTCTCCATCTGAAACATCCTCAATTCCTTACCCAGATATATATGGACAAGACTGCAATGGGGAAATCCATGAAGCTCAAATCAAATTCAAAAAACGCAACTTTAGGCAAGAGCGACAAAAGCAAAATGTGCCGCTTCGAGACTCCTGTTCGAGGGTCTGTCAAACGTCGGATCTTCTCAGGCTTCTTCCATAAGTCGAAGCTCGCCTGCCAGTGTATCTTCCACATGTTTCTCTGCCGCCGTGAAAAAGCAGAAACTTAAAAGCATCATCGTACTTGGCTGCCACTTCAGTTATGTGATCACTTGTTTGTGCTCTTTCATGTTGGATGTTTTTGTTTTTAGTAATTAGTCGAAACTATCCTCCAACCCCTTTTGGTTGTCGGATCGTAAACGGATCTTTTTGTTCTTACCTGTTGGTGTTGCTATGATTGTTGTGATGAATTCATTACCTGAAAATGAAACTATGATTGTTCAGTACTGAGAAAGATAAGTTAAGAAAACCCAGTTCAATTTGACAAAGTTTTTTTTTTTAAAAAATTTTTTAATGCGTTTATTATTTATTTATTTATATAAATTACAATTGATACGTCAACTAACGTATCGATCTATAGATGTGCTTATAAATTTTTCGAAGTATCGTATCGTCCGTGATCTGCCTTACAACCTCGTGTCAAAAACAGATAAAACCCGCGTGAAACCGGGGACTCGATTGGACTTGAACGGGTCAGTATCGCGGTTCGGTTCATTAAAAAACAAGAAATATATATATATATATATATAGAGAGAGAGAGAGTTCTATTGTTCATGAAAAATGCCAAGTATGTGATTGGAAGTGTGACTTGAAAGAAAGATTGAACCGGTGGCTCTTTTTCTGTCAAAAGACTAAAATGACCAACTTTTTTCAATAATTTACTTAGTCAATCAAGTACATAATAGTAATCTAATCTCCCCCCCCCCCCGGCGCGCCACCCAATCCTTCTTGCCTTATGCCTCAGTGCCTCACTCTCCCCTATTTCTTAGTCCAATCTTAGACAGAAGCCGTGTTTAGACCAAGTTAATGACATCTTGTAATTACTTTAGATAAAATGTTTGATTTGTTAAAACATAAACATAACATCTTACTTATGTTAAAAAATGTCATTAGTACAGTTAATTAACTATGATCAATAAACTTGATTCTTAGCAAATTTTATCAGTTTTGTGTTTAGTAAAAATTATTTTAAAATAATTTTTTATTATGTAATATCAATTATACCCTTTATTTTTTATTAGATAAAATGAAATATATTTGATCACATGTAATATTATATTAATTTAACAAAATTATTTTATATTGATTCAAATGTTATACCGTGACTCTTGTCAAGCTTGGATCCAATATGCAAAGCTACTTTGTGGTAAAGAATTATATGTACAAAAGGCTTAGTACAATGTTATTAGAAAAAAAGAAATCGAAGGAAAAAAGTGAAAAAGTATTATACATGATGCCGAACGCAAAAAGCAAAACGGAAGAAAGATGCCACTTTTATTCTTGCCATATAGTTAAAATAAAAAAGACTTTCGCGTTTTTAGAGACTGTGATGTGAAAGCCAACCGCCAAACGTGGGACCAAATTCTTTTAGAGTTTTTCTTATCCAACTAACTTCATTTCTTTTATATTACTTTTGACTAATTTTTTTAATTTTTAAATTAATATTAATTAAAACTTTAAATTTATTTATTTTTTAAATAAAATAAAAATAAGTTGTTAACTTTAAATTAGTTTTTTATAAAAAAAAAAAGTGCAAAAAAATTGTTCAAAATTAAAAAAAAAAAAATATGAAGGGCAATTTTATCATTTAGGAAAAAAAAATTTGACTGAAGAGAGATATTTATAATTTGTCAGATAAAATAAAAGTCAGCGTAATATCAAAAATTTTAGGAAAAATAAGTGTAATTGTGAGAGACTTTGGGTAGGAGTGTCAATTCATATTATAATGTCGTGTTCAGATTGTCTCAATGTATACATATTTCAAAAAATGTGTTAATCTCAATCCGAAACTATTAATCAATCGTGTCAAATTTTAAAACTCAAACCAAATTCATTTATTAAATAGATTAGACGTGTCGATACCCTTAACCCGTTTAAAATTGTTTTTGCTAATAACTTTTAGAGTCACCTTATCTCTACACTTAAGCATGTGAAAACAATTCCGGATAAAAATTTTGGGGACACCTTACCTCTACACCAAAGCGTATGAAACATTGTGGGTAAGAATTTAGTGTTGTGCACATTTATTAGTCTCATATATCCTGCATTAAAAAATAATAATAATAAAGTATGATTAATTTGTTTTTAATAAAACATAAAAAAGAGTTGCATTGAGAGACGCCGGCGTACAATCTCAGTCAAGAATTCTAGCAGTGTGCGACAATTTGGGGGCTTCTATTTAACGGTTCCGGCCATCTAACTGTGTCAACTGATTGACTCTTGTCATAACTGTTAGATTGGATGTATCACTTTGTTTATGGTGCAAAAGAACGATGGTGAGCTGTTATTAACACGCGTTTTGTCCTTTTATATATATACATATATTATAAGAAAAAATATAAACAAATATCTAAAATATATATTTTTTAATTTAAAAAGTTTATGTTATATTTTCTTATCTAAAAAATTTAAAAGAAAATTTTTTAATACAAAATATTTAATACTAAATTTTTATTTTAATATTATTAAATTTTTATAAAAAAAATCAAAAAATGTATAAAATATATAAAATAAAATTTTTAATCTCAAAAAAATATAATATTTTATAAAGTAAAATTTTATTTTTTAGACATTCTAAATAAATTAAAAAATTTTATAATTTTTTTAAATTAAAAAATTTGTTATATATATATTATTTAGTTTTTTTTATTAAAATATATCTTAAAAGTTATAACACTTGATTATTTTTAAAATTTTTAATAATTATATATAATATCCTTCTAATTTTTTAAATTAGATTACACTCCTTAATTTTTTAATATTAATAATAATCTACTCTTACCCTCAAGAGTCATCAGTGAATTAATAATAATCTACTCTTACCCTCAAGAGTCATCAGTGACTCAAAACAGTAATTGCTGATATAAGTGTTACTTTCTTCGTCCCATTTTAAGAAATTTTTATTTCATTTTGTAGTGTCCCATTTTAAGAATTTTATTTAAAAAGTCAACGTACTTTTAACATATGAATTTTTAAAACTACCTTTTATTACACTTAATATAAATATGATTTACAATTAAATAAAAATAATATAAAAAATTAAAATAATTTTAAAATAATAAAATAATATTTCTTAAAAATTAGAATCCTAACATTTATAAATGCCTAGTTTTCTCTTTTCTAGGCTGAAACTCATTTGCCTCTCAATTTCTTTCCCACGTACTCTCACTCTAACTTATCTCCTTACTCTTTCTTTCTCTAATTTAGTAAGATTTTAACACTGAATGATAAACAATCATTAATTAGAGTACCATGTGTATGAATCGGCAATGCACCTATGATTAGGCATCTGAAACAATTTAAAGAGTTAAAGAGAAACAGACTCATTTTTACTTCAAGCTCTGTACTAGAGCTCCAATGGCAGACCACATTCTGTGAGTTTTAACAGTGAACCAAATATAATCTTACATGTATAACAGACACATTGAGTACAAGATATACATAATTTCAATCTTGCTCAACTAGAAAAAAAAAAGTGATAAAGAATAAGTAGAGAGAGAAAGATAGAGTAAAAGAGAGAGAAACTCATTTGCTTCAACCTCTGTAACATAGCTCCAATGGTGGGTTGTGTGTGTATATATACATATATTGACTGCAAATGGGTGCTCCAAGCCATTTGCTTCAAGTCTTGTATTTTTATTGATAATTTGGTTGCTCCAAATAGAATTAGTATCATAATCTCAGTCACCACAATATGAAGAAAGATTAATTGTAAAAACCAAACAACTATAGAAAACCAAACAATTGCCAAACAAACCAAAACTCATAAAAGGTTCCAAACAAACCCAAACCATTGGAGAAAAAAAAACTTAGATTCAATCTTTAGAGAGAGAAAAATTCAATTTTAGAAAAAAATGGACTACAACCTCATCAAATTCAATCGTGTAAACCCCAGTACCCGAACAGTCGCCACCCTCAAGCAACAAAGCCTCTTGCACTCTCTAATCCTTGTATATAACGCGTGTGTGTGTGTGTGTATATATATATAACACATGATTAACTCTTTCCACCATTGCCTTCGCCACATGAACAGGCACCTCCACGGTCACGGTCAGAACCGTGATATCCAGCAACACTCGTGACCATAGCGAAGAGAACTGTACGTAGAGTTACAGAGAGATGGGCCAAAGACAACTTGAAATTTGAAAATATAAATGGTTGCATCTTGTTCTTGCATGGATTAAAAAGGATTTTATAAAGAATAGAGAGGAATTGATTTTGTAAATTCTTTGATTGTTAGGAATTAGATTGTTATTGAGATAAAATAGAGATAAGGATGAAGGAGGGGTAGTTCTCAGTTGCAGACAGATAAAGATAAAGCAAAGATAAAGTTAGAGAGAGAATATAATTATGCCATTCACAAAAATATTTTTTGGAATTAAAATATTAATATTTAATTAAGGGGTAATTTAAACCATTCACGTATTCCGTTAACTCTATCAATACGCGTTTGACAAGTTATTAATTTTAATTTTTTATAATTTAAATTATTATATCAAAATATATTTTTACAATTTTTAAAAATTTAATTACAAAATTTATAAAAATATTTTTTAAAAAATTTTATCTAAATCACTATCGATGCGCAGCCTTCGTTTCTTTTCTCTCTCTGCACACAACACATAAGCATAAATTATATATGTGACTGTCATGTTATATTATTTTTATTATAATTTGAGTATGAGAAATGCTTTTAGTATTTATAATAGCTATCTATTTTTTGTTATTATCTGCTGATGTGTTAAAAAGTGTTTTTAAAATTAATGAAAAAAAATTAGTTTTAATTTAGAATTTAAAGAAAAATTACAAGTGATTTATTAATTAATTGGAACAAATCATATGAGTGTCCTTATACTGTTTTAAAAAGATAAAAACCGAAACCAACCCGACCTTATACGGTTCTAAAAAGATAAAACCGAAACCGTACATTATTGCACCCGACTAAATCCGAATCGGATATTTTACGTTGGTTCGGGTCAATTTCGTGTTTTTTTTTTTTTTTACAGAAACCAAAAAAAATTAACTCTTGATATATATATATATATATATATATATATGTAATGAAAATTAAGTTATCTAAGTATTTATAACATTTTGACAATGAAGAAAAAATTGGATAAAACAGTAGTTTTAAAAAATAAAATTAATAACCTGTTGCTACAAGAGGCAAAGATATGAGCAACACAGTCATAAACAGGATCTCTAATCCTAACTTAAACTTCATAAGCAATAGTGACAGTTTTGGACATAACAGTGATTTTGAAAAAGAAATTAGGTACACGGACTCAGAAATGGCGTTGATTAATGAAGGACTTAACTGAGGGGATAAAGATACATGAAGGGAGAAGGTATTCAAGGTATTCTCACTGTTTGCATTCTTGGAAATAATTATCTGTCAAAGCTAATAGTTCAAGTGTTATAAGACATTGGGAGACGATAGTCTTGCATAGAAAAAGAAAAATTAGTCGAACACTGAGATTACCTTAATACCTCATTTGCTTGGCAGAAAAAAAAAAAAAAAAAAAAAAAAACATCTTTACCATTTAATCAATGAAAAATTGTAGAACTCAGGAATAAAGACATCACAATCATCAAAGCTCACGAGCCTGATAAGTACATGGAATAATTTCTTCTCAAAATCATAAACCAGTGTATTTCAAATAATTGATGAAGCTTTAACCTATACAACATATTTCTTGAATTCTCGACCTTCGGGCTTTTAAAAATGCAATGTCATGTGTCTTAGAATTTTTGTCGGATTACTTTTGGTACTACGGACCCTGATGTAGTAGTTTTTTTTTTTCTTGCATGATATCCAACCCTTTGAGCTATTATTCATCCTCGGTCAAGTAGAGATTACTGTTTTTTCGACATAAGTAATCTTATCAAAGTGAGTAGTGACTGACTCTTAGAAGAAATGGGGATTCGATCCAAAATTTCTCATTAAAAAATAACTTTGTAAGAGATTTCAAGACTAACTGATCCGTCTCCCGGAGTTAAGGAATGGTAATTGGGACCACATTAGGTTATCACCCTAATATAATGTACTAGTGTCTAGGAATGGGAACGGGCAAGGTGTCCCTTCCCCAACCCCAACCCCAACCCCAACCCCAACTTCAACTCTATTTATATTCTCCGTCTCTAATTTTGTTCTGCTCAGCCTAGATGTTTACTCTGATCCCATTTATATTTCTCTGACATCGCCTTGTCCTGTCTCGAAGCCCGATATTTTTTTTATAAAGTAAGTTAAAACTCTTGTTTTTGAATACGCAAATTAAAATTTTATTAACCATTATAAGAAAAAATAATGAGTTTGATATGAAAAATCTTAAACTTAATTTTGTATAATGTGATTTATTGATAAAATTAGTGTATATAGAGATTAAAAAAAAGTAATATATAAACAGAGCGGGTTGACTATTTTTCGATCCTGTTTATGAACATCTCATACTCACTTTATTAAGAACAGGACGAGACAAATTGCCATATGCGAGTGTATTGCATCCATGATAACGTAATTTAAAAACGAGCTATAGACTGGGCTGATCTGGCCCGTCATCTAACGTGGACCCAAATTATTAGTCATGTACCTATTGCCCAAAGTTATCTGAGAATTGGGGATACATTCGGCTGGAACTCGAGAATAGCCCATCATAAAGGCCCAAGCAATAAGAAGTTGATCCTTTCAAGAACTATTTTAAGAGCCCGTTTGGCTCTCCGTTTTGGGAGAAGATTGGCGGCCCAAAACCGCAATTGTAGTAAAGCTAAAGTTGCCTGGTTCGGATGGGCTTTTTGAATTCCAAACGTTTAATTAATCACTTCTACCCTTATAATCAATTCTAACATATATACCTCTTCTCGGTATGTAATCTAGTATTAACAAAAAAAAAAAATTAGGATGTCAATTCGTGGTATGTAATCCAGTATTAACAAAAAAGTTAAAGATGTCAATTCGTGTTATTGTATTATGTTTGGGCCTTGTTAAAGTATATATATTTGAAAATATAAGCCAATCATAATCTGACACTATTAACTAAATGTGTCAAGTTTTAAAATCTAAATCCGACCCATTTATTAAATAAGTTATACGTGTCAACATGGTTAATCTAATTTTTTTTTAAAATAAAAAGTTACCTGTCTTTTTTACATGTATAGATAATTTTCAAAGTTTAGTAAACTTTGAACATGAGTCAAATTAAAGTAGAAATTTTTTTTATAAATAAAAAATCTCCTAATCTCGATAAACTTTCGATGTGAGATGAATTACCTTAACTTATGTTATTTTTTATAATTAAATGCGTTAAGTCGTGTTAAATATGTTGATATTACTAAAATTTAAATACAGATATATTTATTAATCGTGTTACGTATCAATCCGTTTATAACTTAAACTCATTTATGTTCAATCCACACCCGTTAACTTTATTTTGTATTAGAATTATGTTATCGTATCGTATTAAAAATTGACGCTAACAAAAAAAAAAAAAAAATTATACAAAGCTACAAGGGGCATTACCCAACAAATCAAAGAGCAAAACAAAGCCAACAAACAGAATTAAGCAGATCAACCTGCTATACAAAAGCAAAAACAAAGAGGACTGCATCATGCCAAAGAACAACTGATTAAGAAAAATACAATCATTGAAATTGAAGTTTAAACTAAGTTCCGAGTTTATGAAAGTATTTTAGACATTTCTCCAATAAACAGCAGTTCCTCTCATGACACTCGAAATGCCTTTGATTGTATGATCCTTGTCTTTCTTTTGGTGTTTCATCATCCTGACTTAGACTTAGTGGATACAAGAAGCCAATATAAAAGAACTGGTTATTAGTTACATGAAAACCTCATATGCACGTACTATAGCCTCTTCATGGAGAAGTTTTTCAGTGGGACAACTACACATCATTATCTGCTGTGTTGTGAGCAGAGAAGGTCCTCGGGAGCAATGCCCTCCCCCTCCCCCCCTCCCGGTTTTAAAATTTTGACTTTTGTCCTATATTTTTTATATAATTTTTTTTAAATCAGGAATTGTTCCTCAAATTTTTTTTATATTTTTATAAAAAAAACCCTCTTGAATTTTAACTTTTGTATTTTTGTTCATCCCAAACTTAAAATCTAGATCCGCCAGTGGTTGCAATGGTCTCTCATAATCTATATCAATTTTTTTTTTCTTCCGAAATCATATGAAAGTTTTCTATCATAAATATAAAAAAAAGTGAAACTTTGTAAGAGACCGTCACTTTTAACACAGCACAAAAACGTGAAGGAGAATCAAATAAGTCAAATTTCTTAGTAACCAAGTAGCACCGTGATTACTCATCAAATAAGAAAAGAACTTTTTGTGGAAATCCCGAATAATTTGAATGGGATTTGGAGAAGATTATGGTAGGAGATTTAGGCTGATTATTAGTGTTGACAATTTTTTGTTTCCATTTTTCCTTTGTTTCCTTTTTCTCTGTTATTTCTATGTTTTGATTCTCATTGTATATGATAAATAGGGGCCATGTATGTAAACATGTAATTAATTTTAGAATGAGAAATTGATTCAAATTCCAGTCGTGTTGTCTTTATGGTATCAGAGCAGGAATTCTGAAAACCCTAGCAAAATATGGCCGCCAGCCATGAATCTACCCAGTCGGTAACTCAGAAAGGAGAATCAGAGACAATCTCGTCCATGAGTTCGACTGTAGGAATTGAAAATTCCTCATTCCATCTTACTGTAGAAAAATTGAATGGTAAGAATTACCGAGAATGGGCCCAATCCATCAAGCTGGTTATCGACGGCAGAGGGAAATTAGGGTTCCTGACAGGCGAGATCAAGCAGCCTCCTTCCAGTGATGCAACAGCTTTCCAGAAATGGCGTTCAGAGAACTCCTTCATAACCTCCTACTTGATCAACTCCATGCGACCAACCATCGGAAGAACCTAAATGTTTCTCCCGACTGCAAAAGATGTGTGGGACGTCGTGTAAGAGACGTACTCCGATGCTGGAGATGCATCGCAAATTTTTGAACTCAAGACAAGACTATGGCAGATGAAGCAAGGAGGTCGAGAAGTTACAGAATTCTACACAGAGATGTTGGGACTGTGACAAGAACTCAATCTCAGCTGCGGCGAAGAATGGGAGTGCACGGGTGATAGTGTTCGATTCCAGAAGAGGATGGAAGCCGAAAGGGTGTTCGAATTTCTGGCAGGGCTGAATCGCGAACTCGACGATGTGCGCAGCAGAATTTTGGGTCGACGGCCACTTCCTTCCATCTGTGAGGTCTTTGCTGAGGTGTGACGGGAAGAACAGAGGCGGAAGGTGATGTTGAAGGAGAAAGAAGAGCTTGGGATCGAAGGCTCTGCTCTTGTGAGTCGAGAAATGGTGTCGACGGCAAAGTCTGGTTCACGACCGAACTGCATATCTGAGGTTGAAGACCTTAAATCGCATGGGTCATCCAGTGGGTCGAGACAGACCCATACGCCTGGGTTGGAAGCTTTTGTAAGTCGTGGGCCTCATAATGGATCCGGCCTAAAATAAAATAAACGACCTTTTTGTGAGCATTACAAAAAATCGGGCCATTCCAAAGATACCTATTGGACCTTACATAGCAAGCCTACAGATTGGAAGCCCAAACAGCCCAATAAATCTCATGGGTACCAGGCCTCTACTGAATAGCCCTTTAGTGGGGGTTTTAACCCCGAGCAACTTGAGAAGCTATATGCTTTGTTTTCGACCTTCCAAACCTCGGGTCAGTCCTCTACTCAACTGCCATCGGGTTCCTTAGCCCACAAAGGTACTTTTTTGTCAGCCCTTAGTTCCACTTTGTGCCATACTCCCTGGATTATTGACTTAGGTGCATTTGACCATATGACTGATGCCCATCATTTATTTTTCACATATTCACCTTATGCTGGTAACTTGAAAATAAAAATTGCAGATGGTATTTTATCCCCAGTAGCTGGCAAGGGGAGTATCCGTATCTCTGAATTTATTACTTTGGAGTCTGTACTTCATGTTCCTAATCTCTCTAGCAATTTGTTGTCTATTAGTCAGCTAACCAAACAATCTCATTGCTCAGCTTTTTTTGTCTTCTTATTGTGTTTTTCAGGATCTATCATCGAGAAAGACGATTGGTAATGCTAAGGAATGCGAGGGACTCTATTACTTTGATGATGTTCACATGAATAAACAGTGTCATCCTCCTCTTTGTAATTCTGCATTTAGTCCTAGGGATAGTGACCTTTAGTTATGGCATAAACGAATGGGCCATCCTAGTTTTCAATATTTAAAGCAGTTGTTTCCATCACTTTGTTTGAATAAAACTCTCTTGGATTTACAATGTGAAGTTTGTGAACTTGGAAAACATCATCGTACTACTTTTCCCACATCATCTTATAAACCATCACTGCCTTTTACCCTAACTCACAGTGATCTTTGGGGCCCCTCACGAGTTCCCAATAGGATCCACAAAAAATGGTTTATTACATTTATTGATGACTGTTCTCATCTCTGTTGGGTATTTCTACTAAACGATAAATCTGAGGTTAGTTCGGTATTCATGAATTTCTACAATATGATTTACACCTAATTTCACACAAAAATCCAGATTCTTCGTACTAATAATGGCACAGAATACTTCAATTCCTCCTTGACTCCCTACTTTCGAGACAAAGGTATTATTCATCAGAGTTCCTGTGTTTTTAACCCCCCAACAAAATAGGGTTGCTGAACGAAAAAACCGACATATTCTTGAGATAGCTCATGTCTTACTGTTTACCTCTCACATGAAAAATAATTTTTGGGGTGATGCCATTCTAACCGCTGCATTTCTCATCAATCAAATGCCTAGTCGGGTTCTCTTATTTGCAATTCCTCTCCAAAAATTCCAGGAGGCCTTTCCTAATTCTCGAGTCAGTTCCTCTCTCCCTCTCCGTGTTTTTGGGTCCATAGTGTTTGTCCACATTCACGCCTCCCAACGTAACAAATTGGATCCTAGAGCTCTCAAATGTGTCTTTCTTGGCTACTCCCCTACTCAAAAGGGTTACAAATGCCATGATCCCCTCTCACAGAAGTTATATGTTAGTCGAGATGTAACATTTTTTGAGCATACTCCCTACTACTCGCTTCAGGGGGAGTCCTTGAGAGAAGCTCAACACTCTGATATAGACTTCGATGTTGCGATCTTTGAGTCTATCCCATACAGTACACCTTCTCCTTTCTTATCCAACACAGAAGGAACCTTGAACTCAGGGGGAGATGTAGGAAAACAAACAGGCGAGGAGACACTTGTTTACTCAAGGAGACCTAAATCAAAGCCCGATGAGACCTTCACATCCGAAGCACCAAAAGAGTCAGAACCGATGATAGCTCCGACTTTTTATGAGCCAAAATCCAATCTTGACCAGGTAAAAAATCTTGATGACCTACCCATTGCTCTTAGAAAACAACCTCGTTCATGTACTTTCCATCCTATCTCAAAATTTGTTTCTTACAATGCTCTTTCTGCCAAATATTGTGCTTTTACGTCTAACCTTGACAAGATCCAGATTCCTAAGAATATTCAAGAGGCTTTGGGAATTCCAAAATGGAGAAAAGCAGTAATGGAAGAAATCAGGGCATTAGAAAAAAATGGAACTTGGGAAGTAATGTCTTTGCCAAAGGGGAAGAAGCCAGTAGGCTGTAAGTGGGTGTTCACAGTGAAGTACAAGGCGGATGGTACAGTGGAACGATACAAAACTCGCCTAGCTGCAAAGGGGTTCACTCAGACATATGGTATTGACTACACCGAGACATTTGCACCTGTGGCAAAGCTGAACACTATACGGGTTCTCTTGTCCTTGGCAGCAAACCTGGATTAGCCACTCCACCAATTTGACATCAAGAATGATTTTCTGAATGGTGAGCTGGAGGAAGAAGTGTTCATGACATTACCTCCAGGAGTTTACAAGGAAGGAGATGAAACCAGAGTATGTAAACTGAAGAAATCCCTGTATGGACTTAAACAATCACCAAGGGCATGGTTTGATAGATTTGCGAAGGTGATGAAGAATCAAGGATATCAACAGGGACAGTCAGATCATATGATGTTCATAAAAGAATCTAGTGATAGAAGCAGGACCATCCTGATTGTATACGTCGATGACATCATTCTTACTAGAGATGACACAAGAGAGATAGAAAGATTGAAGAAGGTCTTAGCCACAGAATTTGAGGTAAAAGACCTGGGTCAAATGCAATACTTTCTGGGAATGGAAGTGGCCAGGTCAAATAAGGGAATTAGTGTCTCCCAGAGAAAGTATGTGCTCGATCTTTTGACTGAGACTGGGATGCTTGGTTGCAAGCCAAGCGATACTCCGATCGAGGCAGGAAAAAGAACGGAAGACGCTGGAAAACCTGTGGATAGAGAAAGATATCAGAGACTAGCAGGTAGATTGATCTACCTATCTCACACCAGACCTGACATTGCTTTTGCTGTGAGTGTGATCAGTCAGCATATGCATTCACCAAAAGAGGGTCACCTAGAAGCAGTATATAAAATTCTCAGATATCTGAAAGGCTCTCCAAGGCGAGGTCTATTCTTTAATAGAGGAGACAGTAAGAAGGTAGAGATTTATACAGATGCAGATTGGGCAAGATCAGTAGAAGACATAAGGTCTACTACTGGCTACTGTACCTATGTTTGGGGAAATCTAGTAACATGTAGGAGTAAGAAGCAGAATGTGGTAGCCAGAAGTAGTGCTGAAGCTGAATTCAGAGCCGTTGCACAAGGGATGTGTGAAGGGCTGTGGTTACAGAAGCTCTTGAAGGAACTACATATCACAATAGAGCTCCCCATCAAACTCTACTGCGACAACAAAGCCGCTATCAGTATTTCCCACAATCCGGTCCAGCACGACAGGACTAAACACATAGAAGTTGACAGGCATTTTATAAAGGAGAAAATTGAGAAAGGGACAGTCTGCATGACCTATATCCCTACAAGAGAACAATTAGCAGATATATTCACTAAGGGTTTACAGAGGTCCAGCTTTAAAGAGTTTATCTGCAAGTTGGACATGATCAACATCTATGATCCAACTTGAGGGGGAGTGTGGAAATCCCGAATAATTTGAATGGGAAATAATTTGACTGGGATTTGGAGAAGATTATGATAGGAGATTTAGGCTGATTATTAGTGTTGACAATTTTTTGTTTCCATTTTTCCTTTGTTTCCTTTTTCTCTGTTATTTCCATATTTCGATTCTTATTGTACATGATAAATAGGGACCATGTATGTAAACATGTAATTAATTTTAGAATGAGAAATTGATTCAAATTCCAGTCGTATTGTCTTCACTTTTCAATTTCAAAATTGAAATCTTATTGATAAGTTGAATAATAAGATTCTAATATATAATATTTATTGAACCAAAACTTACTAATTCTTTCTAACTATTAATTCCTTATACTTGTGGAACAAAGAACTACTAATACACACCGAACACAGGAAACCAAAAAATCTAAGAAAACGAGTCAAATTCTTGTCAAAAAATTTTTGGGCCACCTCGGGTCGTATATAAGTCATTGCCGATCCATGCTCGACTTTGCTTCAAATCTTGAAACGCTTCTATTGATTCATGAAATTAAAAAATATTTGTTCTACATCACCTCATATCAGATAATGAGGTGACGTGTCTGTCCCAATTTCTCCTTGGCATGGTCAATTAGATGATCAAAGATCATGGACAATCTACTCTAAGTATCCTTCATTATCACTGTCATTTTTATCTTATCTATTTGACTAGCCAACATGCTTGCATGCACATTTTGTTTTGCTACTTGAATGTCATAGTGGAGATATTGACCTATTAATAGAGCAAAAAAGAAATTTGTTGTCCAATTTGAAGGCAAAACTCCTGGGATTCCTCCATGCCCAACCCCACAGAAAAAAAATCAAATGATCAATATGTGGCCTTGGCCTCTTACAGCCCCTCTCTATCTCCCACTAATGCCCTATAATTATGCCCTCCACTTTAAAGTCAAAAATCCAACCCATCATGTCTCTTATCTCCACCTGAAAAAAATTAGCTTTCAGCAAGCATTTGAATCACATTAATTCAGACACACATGCATACACATCAAATGTGAACCAGAAAATGAAAACGGAAGCAAAAGTGAAAAGCCACGAAGCAGTTATGGTGGTTGGATATCTAGGGTTAGCCATTTAGACTTGTTTAGTCCAAAAATGATAGTTATGTCCTTTCGATTCTTTCTTTGGTATGGAATGTTTCTGATATTTGTATATTTATGGGTTTTTCTTCTCCTGTTATTGTCAAGGTCTGTTTGGCTGTAGTGGGAATCCATGAGTTGTAAAACAATATGTTTTGTTGTTGCAGGCAACTGTGTGTACCACATGAATATTCCTTTCTTGACCACACTTTGTTGCAGTACATAGTTCTGAATTTTTAAAAGTTTTGTGAGACATCATCACACTACGTTAGATGGATGTAGTGTGACAGTGATTTTATTGGATAATTTCTCACTTCATATTTAGTGAAACCGTCACCTTCATGTCATTATGTGACAGTATTTCACAAACTCTTTAAATATTCTAAATTTTTGTGAAAGTTAATTCTCATTAATCATAAAAAATTTAAAAGTTTCATTTAATAGTCTTACTGGATAATTTCTCGCTTCATGACTATCTAAGTTAAGAGAAATTATTTAGTGAGACAGTCACTATACATCATTATTCGATGTGGTGTAACTGTTTCTCAAAATGTTTGAACATTTTTCTATTTTTATGGTGATGTTATTTATCGAAAATTACAAAAAAAAATTTAAAATTTTGTGAAAATCCGTCACTCCACAAAAAATAATGATATGAAAAAACCACCCCACAAATAACCTCTCCCAGGTTGGATCAAATTCTAAGATTCAGTAAGTACCTATATACCAAAGCCAACCCATTAACTGTTCATGTTGAAAGTGTACACAGTGACTGTCAGAAGTTTCCAAATACTGTAAAATGTCTGACTTTATAGTGGCCTGTTTTGGCTTCTATGCTTTGCCACAAAAAGTAGTAGGACTCATTTTCCTGCACCAACTCAACTCTAAAACATGAATTTAATTTACTGCATTAAGGAGATGTTACTGCCATGTCTCCTTGCTTCATTTACCTTTTGTAGTTTTGGCAGCATGAAATCCTATCTTGGAATTGAATTAGACCTATTATGTTCAACTATAAACTAATTTTCCTCTAAATCCAATAGGTATGGATTCCATTCTGCTAACCATATTTTCTTTTGTTGGTATGCAGGTGGTTAATTGGGGAATCCCAAAACGTGGTTTTGAGTCTCCGAACTGCGTTTTGTAAAAAAACTTAAGCGTATATTTGGGAGAGCGGGTGGTAGACGAAATCATGTGGCCAACTCGCGATTCTCTTCCTGCTCTAAATATATCTTTTGACAAAATGTCGCTTCCCCCGTGATTCGTCTCTCCCCCACCCCACCAAACTAACCCTAAGCCTACTTCAAATCATTTGGGTTGGGGCTATTTTCAGTCACTCTTATTTTATCACATCACACCTACCTAAAATCAATTCATAGGTTTCATTTGAGAGAGTTTCAAAATTTTGAAAAATTCAGTATTAGGGAATGAATTCAAAACAATTAATTATGACATTATCAGTTTATTATTTGAGTGCTTGTTAGAAATTGTGTAAAAGTAATTCTAAAATATTTTAATTTTCTCTTTTACCCATTATATTTTATATATTGGGTTTGAGTAATGTACAACATTGCAATAGTGGGTTCAAGGATAAGACTTATAAAAAGCTAAAACTATTTAAAGAGATAAGTCTTTCTAATTTTTTTTCAACATCCCGTTTTACAAAAAGATTTGGTAAATCCCATGGATAAAACCACATTTTATAAAATGTAGCCGAACACGTAGAAGTCGTTTGGCCAAGGGTTTGGAGGTTTAGAATCCAATTCTTGTAAATTAATGATGCGCAAATCTTCGTTTCAAAACAGAGTCTGTAATATCGAAAACTAGTATTTAACGACCCAAAAAATGACCTCTGAGTGTACCAACAATAAGTAAAATAACCTTAATATTAAGGCTGTGTTTGGAGTAGTAATTAAATTTTTAAAACTATTTTTGTATCAAATTTATTTTTGTAAAATACACTAGAATATTATTATATGTTTATTTGCTAAGCAATCACTGTCTTCTTCCAATGTGTTTGTTTTGTTGGGTCGTTGGTCTCTTGTAATTGGTCGGCTATAATATATTCATTTCCAATTATATATATATATATATATATATATATATATATATTCTTTTTATTTCTAAAATTTTCTAATCAAATAGTAATATAACTATGTAAGTATCTAATGTTGTTGAGTTTTGTTTTTCCAGGCCCCACTTGCATTTACTTTTGTTGTGTTGCCTCTACATATTGTCACTTTCCAAGACCTGATGGGCTTTGGGGGTTAACATATTGTTTTTATCTTTCTTGGTGTTTCTTTCAATGTCTTCCACTTATGAAATACAAATATATAAAAACCAGAAACCTGTATAAAATAAATAAAAATTACACACATATATATATATATGTATTTGAATAAGTACAATGATGCTTTGTTTCATGTGACATCTTTTTCTTGTTAACCCTACTCCATGTGCAGCAAGGATGAAGGATCTTACCTTTGTCTAAGACATGGCAGTTCAAAGTGCTCTTTTCCGACTAAAGTTGAGATATTTCCGATTAAAGTTGAGATAGTGCTATGTTCGGACTGATCTTAAGAAAAAATAGTATTTATTAGATTTCGACGTGACGGTTTTAGAAGAACAAACTCTTTAGTTGCTGTCAATTATCCATTTCACCACTTTGCTAATAAACTGTAGAATTAATCCTTTAGACTAGTCGACGTGAAAAATTATCAAAAAAAAAACAATGAGGGGATCTAATTTCCTGACCAGTATCATTTCTATCTCTCTATCCTAAATATTAAGACACAACCCTCTACTTTATTTTGTCTTATTTTTCTTAACTTTGAGATGTTTTTCTTTTTTAAAAGAATATTAAAGGTACGAGTAAAATACTAATTGAGAGTTTTCCCTATCTGCCATCCATTAATTTTTTTCTTTTCAAATTCATGACAATAACATGAATTTGAATTTTACTGACACCTCGTATAAAAAATAAGAATAATGTTACTATATATTTGAACTCATATGATATATACAGAGTGTTTTATTAGAGATAAAGTGATTTAAATAAATAAAAACTTAATTAATAAATTATCTAATTGTTAAAACACTTTGTTTTATAAACACCAAAAGGTGGATTTGTCTTCAATATATCTCTTTTATTTTCCTAAATTAGTGAAACCAACTTTAAATAATGGCCTTAACCCACCACATTCATACACTTAGTTTTTATGTATTTATTCGTGCAAACAATAAATTTTATGAATTATCTCAAAAAAAATCTTAAAATTACTACATTACTGCAATTTAAATATATCATTATTCAAAACCACAATACCATGTTAAAATAATAAATAAATGACTATAATTTTTTTAAAAATATGAATATATATATATATTTATCTTTTATTATTTATATTTATACTTATCATTTATTTTTTGACGAAACATTTTACTCATTTTTTATTACTTTTTTTTTACAAATTTATCATTTATTTATATAATTTTTTCATAACATGAGACAGATTAAACTCACGCATAGCTCAGACATTCAACTAACTTTATATATATATATATATATATATAAAATAAGGGTATTTGGATGATTACATGTCCGAGAACACTTTTATATGATCAGCTTGAAGGATGGTTGTTCTCTCGTGATTTATTTTATGAACACTTTTATTTATTTATTATTCACCAAATACCCAAATCTCGTGATTTTCTCATTAAATATATATACACTTCATATCTCATCAAAATTAAAGTATTACTAATTTACTATGATATAACAATTATCTTGATATTGATCATCTAAAGTATGCCCATGCATGCATCAATCTGATTGCAAAGAGCATGCCACATGGGGCCGAATGACTCGCTAACAAATAAAACTCTATTTGCCAAGCATATGCGCATTAATTTAGTGGTAATGTGTTACTTGTTTCTTTATATATATATATATATATATATATATATATATACATATTGTATATATTAGACGGTGTTTGGATGATTAACATCACTGATCACCTTTATATCAGCTTAAAGAATGATTGTTCGCCACCAGAATCTAAATAAAATTATTTATTTATTTTTCACTAAAAGGAATGAAATGATAATGAAACATAATGACACGGTAAGTTCATTTCCTTTATAATATATATATATATATATATATATATAGAAATTGTAAGGACTTTACTAGTCTTCGTTGCACTTTTTTGACAGAAAAAGGTGTAAAGATCTTAACATTTTGGCAGCTTTTATCTTGTTTGATATCGAAAGCAATAAGACAAATAGGATTATTTCAAATCAATTATCTAATCCAAATGACTCTTAATTGATTAATTAATAATTATAATAATCAGTCAACAGAAGCTTCAAAAAGGCTTTGAATGCAAGATGCCACCGCACTTATGACTCATACCCAGCTGTTCTTTGGGTTCTTTTAACAACTATTTTTTTTCCTTAATGAGTCTGGACGTTTAGGTTAATCCAATATATTATAAAATAATTAGTTATTAATCGGATTTTAAGGAGGAGTTTAAGGACTAATACGCCAACGTAATGCAAGCAAGAACCCATGTTCGGAAAATGACGTGCTCAAAGCTGATTTTTCATAAATAAATAATAATAAATCATGGGTCGCTTTCTTTGATGGGATATTGGTTTATCTTTATTTCTTTTTATTTTATTTTATTTTATTTTTTAAATGTGAAGTATTGGTTAAGTTTTGAGAGTCAAATTCAAGACTTAATAAAATAAAATATAGTCATTATTTTATTTTATTCTACGGCTGGTCTCTGCTAGGCCACCCATTTAGGTTAAAATACGTCAATTTTAATTTTTTGTGTACATATAAATCAATTTATGTGTACACATATATATTTATATTTAATTAATATGTTTATGCATAATATTTACATGTATAAATGTCTATATCTATACCTATACATTTTTATATATGTTTGTGTCAATACACACATATACATGTATGTATGTGAAAATTTTTATCAATTCAGGCATTTTTTTAAAAAAATTTTTTAACTCATTCAAGTTTTCCATTATTATCTAAACTCATACAATTTTTTCATTATTGTTTAAACTCATGCAGATTTTAAAAGTATTTTTTCAAAATACATTTTTAAATCAATTTTCTTAACAGAAATGTTTTTTCAAAAGACACTTTTTAAAACGTCTTATAAAAAGGCATATTTCGTTAAATAAAATTTTAAAACTTTATTTTTCATTACTCTTTTAAGTTTTCAAATATTAAGCCAAAAAACGTATTTTCAAAATATATTTTTAAAAGAATCTTTTCAAAATACTCTTCTCTTAAAAAAAATTAGTTCAAAAACATCTTTTGAAAAGACTTTTTTAAAATCTGCATGAATTTAAAAAATTTGAAAAAAAATACATGAGTAGTGTCACGCCCCGAATTCCGGCGAACCCGAGGCGCGAGTAACGGAACAAAGGAAATTAAAATAATAAAGAAATAAAAGATAACAATGGCATTCTCATACATTCCGTACACAGTTCTAATACATACATAAAGTCTGGTCCGTTGGTTCACAACATTCAAAATGAAATACAGTCTCGGGCTTATGCCCTTACATAATATCACAAGCGCCCATCGGGCCCAATATAATCCTCAATCAAACCATCTCTATATCCCGCACAGCTGGAACATCATCTGAAATGTTGCCCCACTAAAGGGGTCAGCTCAACATGCTGGTACAATATAATGCTAATGCAAGAAACAAAACTAAGGTCGTGGCATGTGCGAGTGTACAGTTATTTCTACGTGGCATTCTATATCATGATGACAGTATATAGACAGTATACAGTATATGAGCAATATGCATGACACACCCATGCAACTCTATGCCACTCATGTCTCATGATACGGTCATTCTCCGCTGGCATGAGTACCGCCACTTATGTCTCGCTTCACGGTCCGGAATCCGTCAGGCTCGCAAGTACCTAATGGCCGATTTTGGGTTTTTCACCACAGGATCTGCACCCTCATAATGCAAAGCACCAAGTGCTTACCCACGCCATGCCCAAGGAATCACACCATGCCAATATGCACTAATCTCATCATGTCATAATGAAATCCCAATGATACATTTCAGTCATACGTAAAATATGCTTTCAAGTGTACAATTCATAACCTCGACAGTTCTTCAAGCAGAATATTTCACACACCACGTTAATACATGCGATATACTCATAATCATCATTCAACTAAACAAGATAGCACATAGCACGTAAACATGTGAACACTCGGGCAAACATGTGAACAATTTACACAGCAAAGCAAGCATTCCTAATCTCAATTCTATTTCTTACTTAGCACAATATATCGTACCTGGTAATCGATCTCAAACCAGAAAGGTATACTCGTAGTCAAGTGAAACCACCGTAAGAACACTGAAGGTCAAGTCACCTTCTCCTTGCCTTTCCGTGTCCCTAAAATTCATAACATGAAACTCAGTTTAATCGTCACTTGAATTACGCTATTCATCAAATTTTACGTCTTTATCTTATAAGCTTCTACTTTGCTAAATTAAACTCTACTGTTGAATCCGGGACGTTGAAGAAAATAAGTTTAGGCTTTCGTAGAATTCAATTTGGGCATCTGGGTCAAAAAGGGCAAAACAGTCATTTTGTACTTTACACGGGTCCTTACATTTCGTGATCTCTTTTCACAAATCGGACTCCATGGTTGAGTCCGGAATGTTCGAGATAATAAAATTCCACTATTTGTTTACCTAATTCGGAATTCGTCTGACAGTGTTTCAAGTTAGGGGTATTTTGGTAATTTTACACGTTGCTACGTGTCTTTTATTTTTCGGGACCCCGTCTCGTAAAACGGACCTCACCATTGGTCTCAGAATGGCCGAGATAGTCAAAATACACTAATGACTTGTCCCATTTGGACTCCGGAATTTATTTGAATATTTAATTAATTAAATTAAATAATTAATTAATTAATTTAATTAATATTTTATTAATATTTTAATCAGGTGGGTCAAAGTGTGATTTCTAATAGTTGGGGGGGTCAATTCGTAATTTCTGAAAGTTCAGGTCAAGGTTCAAATTCAAAAGGTTCAAATTCTCAAAGGTTCAAATTTCAAAAAGGTCCAAATTAAAACTAGTTTAATTTGTTATTCTAAATTAGGTTAACCAAACAGGGCTTATCCAGAACAGGGATAGGATATCCCTGTTCCTATTTCAATTTAAAATCTTTTAATTTCTTATCTCTGTAACCAAACGCCCCCAATTAGTTTTTAATTTAAAACCAGTGGGCGACACGTGGCAGGGGCGGGTCAGCCCCAAGCCCGACCCGACCAGAACCGACCCGACCCGACCCGCACAGTGCCCATCTCCCCCCCCCCGCTTTTCCGGTAGGGTTCCGGCGACCTCCGGTCGTCTTCTCCGGCGACGTCGCCGGAATTTCAGGAAAATCAAGTTTTCAAACTTGATTTTCTTGGTGTTTTTGATGCCCCTTTCAATCCCAAACCATTTTAAAACGTTTTTGGAGCATTTTAATATTGTTTTGAAGCTTCCAATCACGGTGAAAACCCAGATTTTTCCCCCACGGCCGTGACCTGCACCTCCATTTTTCTCCCTCATTTCTCAACCGTTTTCTATCATTTTTGTTGCGTTTTAATCCTCACACTATGCTCTACAAGGTTCTATAATTTAAATCAATTGAAATGCTCTAAAATAAATCGAAACAGAAGTGACCCACTTACAAGTTTTCTTGGCCGTTTCTCTCTCTAGCCGTGCCCACTTCCACCTTTCTGGTTCCTCCTCGAGCCTCCTCTCCTCCTTCACGGTCTAGAACCCTTTCTCTCTCTGTTTCTCTCTTCTTTCTCTTTCTTTCCTTCTCTTCTTTTCCACCCGAGACCACTCTCTTTATTTTCTCTCTATATCTCTCTCTCTAAATCCGACCCACTCTCTGGCAACCCCACTGCCACACACAACTCTACTCACACACTCCATCCCCCACTCCTCATTGAGTGTAACACACTCAATCTACTCACACCCACACACACAACCGTACACACACTGTTTTATACATTTATATATACACTGTTTTAAACATATATATATACATATACATATATATATATATATATTTACATATTTAAATACACACTCATATGTACACACATATGCACACCAAACAATTTAATATATATATATATATATATATATACACATCCATCATAACAATAATAATAATAATAATAATAATAAAAATAAAAATAAAAAAAAAAATAATAACAACAACTTGAGAATTTTATTTATTTAAAAAAAAAATTTTCAGGTTGTTACATCCTTCCCTCCTTACAGAAATTTCGTCCCGAAATTTAAAATAACTAAAACAAAAGAAAATACATCACTAATCAAACAAATCGGGGTATCTAGTACGGACCTCGGCCTCACGCTCCCAAGTAGCCTCCTCGACTCCATGATGGTTCCAACGAACCTTGACCAAAGGGATGGTCCTGCCTCGCAAAACCTGGTCCCTCGAGTCCAATATCTCTACGGGTCTCTGGTCATAGGAAGCGTCCCCCTCTAGCTGAAGATCTACCCAATCAAGTACATGTGAGGGGTCGGGATGGTACTTCCTCAGCATCGATACATGAAAAACGTCGTGAACCCCAGACAGCTGTGGTGGTAAGGCTAGCTTATAAGCTACCTCACCCACTCTCCCCAGAATCTCAAAGGGGCCAATAAATCGTGGCGACAGCTTCCCACCACGTCCAAATCTCCTCAAGCCCCGTCTGGGAGATACCTTGAGGAACACATGGTCCCCCACCTCAAATGCCAAGGGCCGCCGCCTCCTATCCGCATAGCTCCTCTGGCGGCTCTGAGCTGTCAATAGACGCTGCCTGATCACCTGTATCTTGTCCGTGGTCTCACGGACTATATCGGGCCCCAAGGCA